>VDFB02000363.1:119624909-119691417 GCA_007258455.2 Sequoia sempervirens | reverse complement strand
CCATCCATGATGCCCTGGCTGTCGCTGGTGATATGCGACCTCCCCATGGTACCTCTCTACTATACCGACGAAACAAGATCGGCGCCGACGGAATATCCTGAATCACACCAAACTGTCTATGCACTCTGTCTGGCCGATGAGACTCTACTATGCGTGGTAGCGGACCAATAATAAAACATCGGCTCAGAAAATATCTCTCATGCCTCCCAGTATCTGACCATCCCCTGAACTGACGCGCCCTATATGGCCGCCACTCTATCTCCCCTGAACGCAGATCATCAAAGGATCTCCTCCACCCCTCCATCCCCCCTACATCTCTAAGCGGAAAATCTACCCTCTCTCCTCCCCATACTCCCACGCCACCGGCTCCCGGTCATCCATTGTCCCCCTCCTCACTACTATCGGCCTTGTCACTGCAATATGCTCCCACACCCAAATCTGCAGTAATGTCACATGTGTCACGCTCGAGATCTGCTGATAGCAGATACTGTGCATATCTCTGTACAGCTGCGCCAATACACAGGAACCCCACGAAAACAGTCCTCCCCGCCACTCAATAATGTGGCGGATCACCTCCATATGCCGCAGGCTACATGTCTGTCTGCTCCGATCTGGCAGCAGTATCCTACTAATTAGGCCACACAAAAATAACGGTAAGGCTGGCACACCCACTACCAAACATCTGTCCAAATCCAACTGCCCCTTCACTAGGGGCAACCTTACATCACCAAACAAAACTCTCAACGTCTCATCTAACCCTGCCCTTGTGGATACCACCTCGCTCACTAACCGGCCCGCAATCGGCAGCCTCAGGATGCGCCACACATCCTCCAATGTCACGGTTATCTCTCCTGTCGGGAAATGAAACATCGATGTCTCTGAGCTCCACCTCTCTATCAATGCGGTCAACATCGCCGCATGTGCCCTGACCTCTGGAAACCGCACACAGTGACCTAACCCTGCGTGATCTAGCGCTGCCTAGTCCTCCCCATTCATCGCTGCTATCATCACCGCCATCACCTCCGATCATCGCTCATGCATGCGTAACCGGTCAAAACTCTGCATCAACAAACACACTTATCATTTTTCCTCAATCTTTCTTTTCTTTATCTTTCCCTTTTTTTTCTCTGTTTTTCTCCCCCTACTAGTTTCCCTCCCGGTTGGGGCAGAACCGCCTGTCTACAAATGGGCGAAACCACCTGTCCGCAGACGGGCGGAACCGCCCCACGGCCAGGCAGCACCGCCCACCTGCAGATGGGCGGCTCCGCCCTGCAGTTGGGCGGAACCGCCCGGGCGTCTCCGCCCCGCATCCGGGCTAAACCACCTGCCCGCAGACGGGCAGTTGGGCGGAGCCACCCGGACGGCTCCGCCCCACTTCTGGGCGGCTCTGCCCCGCTTTCGGGCAGATTCGCCCACCTGCCGACAGGTGGCTCCGCCCCGCTGTTGGGCGGAACCGCCTGCCAGCAGACGGGTGGCTCCGCCCTGCTGCGGGGCGGACGCGCCCACCCGGCCACAGATGGGCAGCTCCGCCCCGCGGTTGGGCGGAACCGCCCACCAGCAGACGGGCGGCTCCACCCTGCTGCAGGGCGGACGCGCCCGCCCGCAGACGAGCGGAAGCGCCCATCCGTGGCTGGGCGGAACTACCCCATGGCAGGGCGGCAGTGCCCTGGGTTGGGGCGGCTATGCCCCGCCCAGGTGCGCTGTCTTTCTCGATTTTCGGTCCAGTCTGGACTGTTTCTCAGCAAACTAACTATGACCCATTTTTCTAAATTATTTCCCTGACAAAACCCATGTTTTCAAATTTTAATTTTTTACATAAAAAAGTGCGTAAATTGACTCTGAGGGTTTTCTTGCTACTCACCTCTTCTCCGCCTGCGCCCCCGTTGTACATTGCACAAACCCCGTCCGCCCGGTGCACGATCGCAATGTCATTGTCCGTCGGCATCGTGTCTCCTCGTCGGTTTTCACACCTCTCCTCTCTTTCTCTTAACTGCTACAGTGAAAATGACCCAGGTAGTTTTTCAAATTTCCTTTTTAACCCCCTTCATCCAAAAAGGTATTTTTTACCTTTTATTTAACATTTTATTCCTCCAACTGATCCTAAACTTCCTGAGGCTGCCATTCGCAAACCGTGCGTCGGATCAACTCCATTCAAAAACCAAAATTGCTTAGTTTTTCGAGCTCTATCCAACGGTATCATTCTTCCCTTCCTATTGAGACGTCGTCTGGGGACCCCTTTTTCCTTCCCCAACCGCCCTCTCAAGGGGGCATACCCTCTTACCATTCCTCCATTCCTTCAACTCGGTCATTGGGACATCATTAACCTTTTGACGCAAGGGGCATCACCATCTTTCACCTCTTGCCTCATTAGCATTTTATTTTTCTTCGAAACACTGTTATCCTAACAATATTTCGAAGAGGGGCAAAATGTAGACATCTAAATTTAATCACTTCCATATGATTAAATTTACCACCTTCCATCTACCATACTAATATTAATTTATTAAATTAATATTATACCTTTGGCCTCATAACGGTAAAGTATTTAATTTAATAATTAATACTTTATCTTTCACCTTATTCCTCTCTAAATTAAATAAATACGCTAATTTATTTAATTTAGTCATTTTCCCCTTTTTGATTTAAAATCAATTTAAAAATCTTTACTTTCTCTCTCCTTGTCACATCCTCCATAACCTTGCTCTAATCTGAATTAATTTAATTAATTCATGATTATAATGTGCATTCTCTTAATCAGAGATTAATGTCACATCCTCCTACATTTGCCACTTGCCTCTAATCTTCCATTAATTAGCCTAATCCAATGTTTGCACAACCTTAACCAAGATCATTAGCTAAATTTAGCACCACTTTTTTGTCAATTCTTCCATTTTTTCTTTTTGGATATTGACCCCCTTTCCCATGTGAATTTTTAATTCACATTTATTTGTCCTAGGTTTATCTCCTTTATATGTGAATTTTTAATTCACATTCCATTCTTCCAAGGCTTCTAGAACCTTGGACTTGTCACAATCTCCACATGTGACCAAGTCCCACCTTTTTGGAGCCCACCTTTTACCCTCTAGATCATTCTAGGAATGTGAATTTTTAATTCACATTTATATCCCCAACCACCTTTCCTTTTTCCATGTAGATTTTTGAGGAATTCCAAAATTCCTCAAATGTCCCTTTTACTCCCACTTGGGGACAAGGAATCCCTTTTTGAGGAAATTTCCTCACTCCCCAAGGTGCATGTTATTTTTTCACCTCATGTACCTTCTTGACACCTCACTTACACCTCATATCCTCTTGTCCACTTCACCCTCCACATGTCAAGATGTGAGGGCTTGTGGGTTCTCAACCCACCATAGCCCTTCATCTTAGCCTTGTTGGATGCATCTTGACCGTTGAATTCTCTAGAGAATTCAAATTCTCTTATAAATACCCCCTCCTCAAGGGCATTCACAACACTTTGTATTCTCATAACTACATGCTGCCAATTTGAATCCTCAATCCTCTACCATCGTCTAGCCATCTTTTTAATCATTTGCACCTCTAATCTTGCATTTAGCCATTCAAGCAATCATCTAAGGAGCACACAAACCAATCCAAGCAAGGGCCAATCAAAGAGATATCAACAACAAAGGAGGTAAAATTGTTTGTGTTTTATTTTATTCACATTCTTTTTCGTTGTATCACTCTTTTGGCTAATCTTGAGGTGTCCTTGGTATTTTGTCATTCACATTTCTTAGTCATTTTACACATTTAGAGTAGGATAGATATCAAGGTATCACAAGCATAGAGGAGTTGGTGTTTGTTTGTGTCAAATTTTAATGGTCTATTTCTTGAATGGTTCCATGGCTAGTATTGGTTTCAATAACATCTCATCTCTTACAATTGGTCTACCAATTCTTCAACAAATATCTCATTTGTGAGAGTGTTTGTTAGAATTCTTTAATATACATAACCACCATAGTCTAACCAGTAAAACCTTTTTTGTGGAATTGTGCCCAAAAATACTTTGATGTGTTTCCTCAAAGATTTTTTCTTTCATGAATGATCACTACTCTTCTCAAGAATCCATCTTTTCCAAAAATACATAATTCTCTATTAGTAATAGCGTATCAAAGATCTCTTGCATTAAGTTTCATCTTGTCTTTTTTGTTATATTTATCTAGGAAGTTACCAATAGATAATAATTTAGTTCATCAGGTACTCCATTATTTGAAATAGATGGGCACATGAAAAATCATCTTCTATTAATCCTTCTTCCTCTTCATTTTCTATCCTAAATAGATAGTCTGGTCCATGATTGTCTTTTCTTTGGTTTGACCATGATGATATTAAAATTGAATTCTTGAAATAACATTAACCATTGACATATGTGGCCATGTATTAGTAGTATATTCAATAGGTATTTTAGTAGTTTATGATTAGCATAGAAATGGATGGTGTTGCTATAAGATAAAGTCTAAATTGTGTAGGGTGAACACAATGGATAGAAATTTTCTCTCAATTGCGGTATAATCATTCTTTGCAATTGTAATCTTCCTACTACCAAATGTATGTAAGTGGTCCTTCCTACCTCTTGGTTGTACTAATACTACACCTATTATGGTCCCAAATGCATCTACATGGACATGAAAAAGTTGCATCCAATATAGGAATATCATAGTTAATGCTTCTACTATTTTTCATTTAGTGTATCAAATGATTTTTGACTTGTCTATTTGATTTTCTTGAACTATTATTCTTTTTTCAATAATTCTTCAACAGTGCTAGAAATATTTGCATAGTTTTTGATGAACTTGTAGTGTTAGCTATTATATCCCATGAAAATTTCTCTAGTATACTCTTAAGAGGAGGTGACTTTAGGATTTTAGTTATTTTGAGAGGATCTACCATCATGCCATGCTTACTCATAATATAACCAAGTTGTCAAATGATGTAGCAAAGATGTATTTTTTCAAAATAACAATGCAATCTTAAGACTATGACATCTTTCAAATATTAATCTTAGTGTTTTGACATGATATTTTAGCATCCAATAAATTGTCTACTCACTTAAGTAGACTTAAAGGAAATTTTGGATGTAATCTTTCAATGCACTAGCCATAATCTTTCTAAAGAATGTAAGTACTTTCTTCAAATCAAATGACATCATCATGTACATATATAATCCCCATTCCACTCCAAAGGTTGTCTAGGTTCATCTTCCACTAGTATTTTTACTTGATGGTATTCTAAAAATATTTTTGAATGAGTACATCTCACTACCAACAATAATTTATAGTACTACTTTTATAAAAGGAATTGAGAAGGGTTCATGAATACAAGCCTTGCTCATCTCTCTAAAATCTACACATATTCTTATATCACCAGTCTTTTTATTTTATATGACCATAGGGCTAATCCATTCTATATTCTCCAATAGTTTTATAATTCCTTTGACTAACATCTTAGAGGTATCTATTACAATATTTACTTTTATTTTGAGATTAGGATTAAGTTGGTGTGGTCTTTGCTTATGTGGTTTAGTATTGCCATTTAACTAAATTTTAGAACCTCAGCAATCTTTTTATTTTATATGACCATAGGGCTAATCCATTCTATATTCTTCAATAGTTTTATAATACCTTTGACTAACATCTTAGAGGTATCTATTACAATCTTTACTTTTATTTTGAGATTAGGATTAAGTTGGTATGGTCTTTGCTTATGAGGTTTAGTATTGCCATTTAACTAAATTTTAGAACCCCACCATCTTCTTTTATTTCTTTTAGATCCTAATAGAATCTCTAAAATTTTGAATGCTTTTTCTTCTCCCTAGTATTAGTCTTAAATACAACCATCCCATAGAAAACATAACATGTAGAAGTTAAGGTGTATCAAACAAAGTGACAAACAAACAAGTTGTTGATTTCATAGTACAAATTCATAGATACAAGACAAATGTGCAATCATAAATTTGTTCATTATCCCTGAACTCGTCCCTACACAAAATCAATAAAATACTAGGATTTCAAGATGAATATTAATCTAAAATCTATTGTTCCAGATCTCTAAATATATCAAATTCAATGTATTCATTAATTATAAAACATTATAATAACGCCGAAGGCGTGTCCTATGTGAGCTTTCAGAGCTCATTTTGCCTATCAACGGTCCAAAACGCAAGATAGGGCTTGGTTGACATTAAAACGATTCTTTGTCGTCCATCATTTCACCCTGTTTTTTCTGCTTTCCCCGTCGCTATTGGTCTCGTCATCGTCAACAGTCATCCACGGGTACTTCTGCAGTCCGGCCTTCAATCCTTCACATCAGTATATTTAATTTTCTGCCCTAATCAGAGTTACGACGCTGTCATAGTCCACTTGCAGGCTTTAATCAGAGGTATGCTTGTCTTTCATTCGGCATAGCATACATGGTGGATACTGTCAAATCTACGGCGGGTACCATTTCTAAATCTGCCAGCGTACCCTTTTTACAGTTTGGTCGATAATTTTAATCAGAATATCCACGACTCTGTGCGTCTTGTCCATCTTCTGGTCAACATTGTTGCCAGATTAGCATCATGCAGACCCATCCAATCACCCCTGCAAAATGAGTTCCTCTAAATGGGGAAGTAAAATCTATTGAGAAACTAAACCAATAGATATAAATGCAGAGTCTACAGATCTCATCTCTTATCTGGATGGTTGTTGAGTTACAATTCATATAGATCAACTAAGACTCAGAACAATGAGTGTCCTTTGCTAACTAAGATAGTCCTGAAACATGTAAAGAATCTTGGTTGCTTGACATGCAATAATTCGTTTTGGTTTTTCTGATCATGAATGATAACTAATAAGAATAGATCCAACAGTACTGAGTGGAAACAGATAAAACTGATTGCACAAGTGAAAGAAGATAACAAAGCACAGATTGATCTGAAATAGTTAGTTGCTGCTGCTATGGAAAAGTGTGTTGAACTTTTGGCATCTTTAATCAAAAGAGTTAACAAAACTGAATTGCTAACAATGACAATGGATCAAAAAATAAAAGGCTGATTTAAAAACCTTTCTCAACATCTTCCATCTGCCACCATACCATGTCTTGAGAGTTGTAGCCCAGATAGACCTAGCTCCTGCGTTGCCAGGCCTGTTGGAGAAATTGATATACAGTGTCTTTAAAAAGGCCTTTGCAGGAGCAGGTGTGTTAGCCACCACTATTTTATTTATGCCCAATTTCAAATACAAAATTGGCCCATATTTCTTTCGCAAGTTTGTCAAAGTGACATGAGGCGTTGAACCAAATAGAGGCAAGCAGCCTAGAATAGGCCATCCAGAAGGTCCAGGAGGAAGCTTTGTGTTTTTCCTCATAAGATATCTAAAACCATGAACAAATAGAGCCATGAAAGTCCCCACAGTAAAACTTCACTAAACACCTCCATGGCTGTCTTGGTGCGGGACTACACTATGGCTTACTTTGCAAATAGCCTAATTTGTTGTGGTATATATAGTCTTTCTTGAAGTTGGAAATTATTCAGGCTGTTTGTATTGTTTGGTGCAAACATGTGACTTACCAGTGGGTCTTCCTCAAACATGCCTTTTGACATAACTTAATCTGTTAAGAAATATTAAAAAGTCTTTTAATTTGGTTAAAATTTTGTTAAATTATATATAATGTCAATTTTGTCAGTGATTATGTTCGAAATTATATGTAATATTTTTTTGTTAAATTATATATAATCTCAATTTTGTTAGTGATTATGTTCGCAATTAAAAGTAATCTGTTTTGTTCAATATCATTTTTTTTACTATTTATGATGACTTTCAGTTTGAAGAAGTAATTATTTGTTACGTTAATATTCTGGTAGTTAGACTTAGTCTATTAAGTTAAGTTTGTTTCTTAATTGTATTTAGATTATGGTATTTTATTTTATTTTACTGTGATTGTAGAATTTGATTTAAAATGTTAATATGAAATAGTTTCGGTCTGTCTCAATCAAGGTACGAATTTGTCTTAAATTGTTGCAATACATAAAATAATTACATAAATAATAAAGACTGTAAACTATCATCTTGATGATGGATCATTGAGTGTGATATGAAACGTTGATGAAAAAACTCAAACACAATCAAATATCTAGAAACAACAAATCTTATGCATCATGTATTGTGGAAATCTCATAGCATTAATAAATAATAAATATTTATATAATAATATAATAGTTAATAAATAAAATTTGAAAAAATAATACCTGCTTAAATCTGTACACCAATTGTGTAACACTAGTCAATTAAAATATGTACACTCATTTTAAATCTAAATAATATAATAATAAATACATAAAATAATGACATAAATAATAAATATTTATATAATAATATAATAGTTAATACATAAAATTTGAAAAAAAAATATACTAATATTAAATTCTATAATAAATTTTTAAAAAAATTAATACTAATATT
Organism: Sequoia sempervirens; assembly: GCA_007258455.2. NCBI lineage: Eukaryota > Viridiplantae > Streptophyta > Pinopsida > Cupressales > Cupressaceae > Sequoia > Sequoia sempervirens. The sequence goes on along the minus strand of VDFB02000363.1, from coordinate 119,682,961 downwards.
AAAATCATTTTCAAAATGACCTATCAATTGATCTCATTTACTACATAAATGTGTAAAACAATAAACCAATTTTCCCCTAATTTACCTTCCACACCTCTTCGGCGTACCCATTGCACAAGGTGCAATAGCTAGTTATTTATATTTTCATTAATAACTATTAAAAATTATCATATTATAATACATTTTAACTCATAACTAATTATATGCGCCCAAAGTAAAAGCCAAGGAAAGTTTTTATTGAAGTTTGAAAACCATTAGCCACTATCGTTTATCTATGGGCTGCTAGAATCTTTCTTTCTTTGCGGAATGACGTCATTCTGCATTATATGTCCTTCAAGATCAGATTTTAATATAGAATCGGATATGGACATTATTGACCCACCTTTTTAAAATAATATTATAATATAAATTGTCGTGCGGTAGGTTTATCCAACCACGTGAATTTGACTCTTATAATAAATTGGTAATGTTAAATTTATTTGAGTTATACTTTAACAAAAGCGAACTTTGTAAGATGGTTTTGATAGTAAATTTAAGTCTAAAAAGAATACATGTTTTCTTTCCAATGAATTATTTTATTTTACAAAGACTTTTTCACAAACGGATTAGAGTATTTTTCTTTGTTTAAAATTTTGGAAGTAATTAAAAAATTATTGTAATGGTTGAAAATGTATATTGATTTCATATTAAGTTTTGTGTTTATTTTAGTGAAATATTTGTAATATAATTATGTATTAATAAGTAATGAATTTTATTAACAAATTGGACTATTCCTTTTAATTTCTATTTATAATTTATCTTTATATATTTATTGCTTTCATTATTTATCTATATCTACTTATATTTATTTTTGTAATTTGTCATACTTCTCATGATTATCATTTTTGTCTCATGGTTCATTTCTAAGTGGTGTAGGATTGATTTGGTTCAATCTTGTGATATATATGAATGAACTCAAAATCTAAAATCTCCAATCCTTAAAGTGGCTGCAATCCCTTCATTTGTGCCTTCCTCAAACTTTACAAACTCCTTCTTTCCTAACATAATCACCTTAGCTGCTTTACTTTGTCCTTTATCAACCTCCTGCAATGGTGTTAGTGTAAAATTAGTTCCATCTTTCTCAATATGATAAGTATTATCTCTTCCATCATAAATGGCATGTCTATCAAACTGGCATGGTCCTCCAAGCAATAAATGGCAACAATCCATTGGAAAAATATCACAAAGAATGATATCCTTGTATCCACCAATATTAAACTCAACTAAAGCTTGTTCATTTATCAAAATAGATTAATCATCATTCAACCAAGACACTTTGTAGGGTGTTTCATGAGGTATCTTTTCTAACTTCAATTTATCAACCATAATATTTGACACTATATTATCAGTACTTCCAGAGTCTATCACTACCTTACATACCTTTTCATTTTACTTGCAAGCTAATTAGGAGAATGAGCGCTCTCACAATCATCCTCTTGCACCAATTGAACTCTTTTGTCACCACCACTTGAAGTAGAACCTTGTTTATCTAGAAACTTCCATGTTTGATGCCCAAACTGATTGCAATGGTAATGTCTACCTGAAAATGAACTTGAACCTCTACCTCCACCAAACCTTCCTCTAAATCCTTTGAATCCACCTCTTTGATCAGCAACTTGGTCTTTGTTTTTGCTTGTCTCTTCTTGTTCTTCATAAGTCTTCCTTGATCCTCTTTCTCTATTGGTGTTCCCTCTGCCTCTTCCTTGTCTTTCTTGCCTTCTTTTCAGTTTCTCTTCTGCCCTAACACCCAATTGAAAACATTCATCAACTATCCTTGGAGTAGCCAAACTCAACTCATCTTGAATTTGAAACCGTAACCCACACATATACCTTGCAATCTTTTCATTTTCATCATCAATATGACTAGACCTAATGCTCAACTTGTGAAACTCTTCAGTATATGTCATGACATTCTTATCCTTCTACTTCAAGCTTTGCAATGTCTTAAATGTCTGAATTGCATGATCACTTGGCAAAATTTGACTCTTGATCTTTGACACCATCCTATCCCATGAACTAATTTTTGTTTTCCCCTTCTTCAACCTTTCCTCTTGAACATAATTCCACCATGTAAGAGTAGGACCTTTCAACTTAGTCTTTTCAAACTTCACCTTTTGATCATCAGTAACCTCCTTATACTCAAAGAAATTATCCAATGCATCTATCCAATTCAATACCTTTTCAGCATCCAACTTACCATTATACATTGGTACATCAATTTTCTCACCAGAAGCATCTCCTCTAACATCCTTGAGAATTTTCACCATTCTTCTCTCATCAAGATCCAAATCATCACCCTAGAATCTTCCACTTGGAGGGTTTTCATCGTCACCCTCTTCCTCTTCCTCTTGGTCACTTTCCTCTTCAATGGTCTTTCCTCTTCTTTGTTGTGTCTCCCATGCCACAAACTTGGATAACAGTGCTTCTTGAGATTCCTTTAACAATCTTATTTCCCTACCAAGGGCTCCACTTCCTTTAGGAGGCATCTTGTCTTCTTCAAACTATAACTTTCTTTTACTCAAACTTTAACTTTTCTCCTTCAAAAGATCTAATACCTATGCTCTGATACCAATTGATGCAAAGAAAGGAGGAAAACCACAAACAATCACAATTCAAATTGTTCCAACCAACTTTCCAATCTTCAAAACACTATCTTAGCATCTTTTCACAATTCTTGCTTATTCTCCTTATAGCATATCAAATAGCGTAAATTGGCCATATCTTTTAGAAAATTCCACAAACCCAAAAAATATTCACCTTTCCAAGTACCCTTTATCCTCTATTTTAACATATCCAATTTATATATATACTTGTTTCAGACCTTTCTTCCCTAAAAATGATTGTCTCGCTGCCCCTTAAGCCAAATTAGCCCAATTTTCCAAAGCAAGTGCCCTCCAAACATCTTCTCAATCCTAAATTTTTGTTCCAATGTTCTAAATAGGTTACAAAAACACCAAATCAACAAATTTTATCAGGGAAATCATCCACAAACTTGCCAAGTCACCAAACCCTTGTTTAAGCCATTTCCATGCTTGAAACAATGAGGGCTTATTGAAACTCCACTCTCCAGAACTCTACCCTGATAACCAAACCTTCAAAAACTTCAAATATTGTCTAAAAATTCTTAATCCACCATTACATGACTAATTTCAAAGACCCTTATACAAACCCTAGCATCTAGCCATCAAATTAAACCCAAAACTCATGAATTTCTAACTAGGGAAGCAACCAAAATCCATCAAACTACCTCCCCTACTCTCAAAACCCACAAAGAACATCAACCTAATCCTATTTATGTCATTCCACCAATATTTTACAAATTTTACCCTGTGGAATGGCTTAGTTTTCCATTTTACCCTTACAAACCCTTAAATTCTTAGTTTTCAGGCCATTCCTAGAAGATTGCTTCTAAAATTCTTAATACTTGATGAAAAAAAATCAAACAAGAGCCAAAATTCTCTTAGCACATGTCTCTATCCACTTCATAGCATATTTGAGCAATTCCTTTAGTACATACCCATACAACTGTTACCTGATTTTTTAGCTTTTAGTTGAAATTAGGTAACTTAGTGTTTATTCTTTTGTGTTCCATTGAAACATTAAAAGATAAACCATATTCTGCTAAATTCATTGATATGCATAAAAGAGATTATCAAAAATAGATTGCATTTTATTCCAATGTTGCAATTACAAACAAATAAGAAAGAGAACCAATATGTATTGCAAATGTAATCTTTATTGATAATCATGAGCGTATAAATGTCCCTCACAAGCCAAGGGACTAGCTATCCTAAGGCTAGTAAAGAAGATATTATACGCATATAGATAAAAAAAATTAAATTGCATATAACATGAAAAGGGGCCCGTCATTGCTTGGTGGAATGACGAATCCCATTGACTTGGTCTCGCATCATCTTGATCTTGCTTTGTTTCTCTGCTTCCATTTGACACCCTCGTCAGTGCTCCTAGGTTTCCTACATTAAATAAAAATAGTGATGTTAGTTGTGAGATTTTTCTTTCCTTCTATGAGTCTTGTTAGAAAAACCTCCCTATAAATTACTTATGTGGAATGCATGCGTAAATGAGTTGTGTGAACAAGAGTTTATGGCATTGTTTTAAATGTGAATAGGTTGTTATCAGGTCTTAGTCAGTTTTGGTGTATCACCCTTAGTAGTTTAAGTTAAATTTTCATTTTTATGCATCTTTTACCCTTTTCCTCAAAGATCATTAGTTAGGTGACATCAGAAGGGGAGCCAACCCATAATTTGGAGGTCTACTTTCAAAATAGGACACCCACAACCTGAAAGCAGTCCCATGTTACATCCAAACCTGTTGAGTTCTTTCACAACTTGGCATAAGGGGTGCAGATTTGGATCACTAATAGTTTTGGCACACCTGGTGGGACCCTTCTAATCGGTTCAGATTAGAAAAATACATTTGTTTGCTGGTTTTGATATGCAACCAACAATTTTCAGCCTTTAAGAGGTCACATAAGCATATCTGGCAACTCTGAATGTGGAAATTAGCATCAGATCAGTGTTGTAACAGCATATGAAAAAGGTTCAAACAAGGATAAACTATGTCCCATTCAATTATTTGTAGCTTTCACTACCTCGAAGGAGAGGAAAACCAACAAAGACAATCATTGTTTCATCAAGAAAGACAACTTCAACTCCACTTGCAGTGAAATTTTCAAGTCCTGTAAGGTAGCAAACCTTGGTGCCAAATATGGTTGTTCCAAGGAATCAAGTTTTTGTCCCTTTTAATGGAGGTATCCCACTACAATTGGCTCCACATGATGACATTCCCATGGCTTCCCTTAAAAGTGTCATATTTTTCAGGTGGAGATCAGACCACACCAATTGAACACATTAAGTATATTTCAAATTTTTGTTTGGTGCATCATATAACTCAAGAAAATGTTGCTTTGAGGCTACTAGCAACATCATTTAGAGGGAAAGCGCTCCAATGGTTCAAGAGTTTGGCAGTCAATTCCATCAAAAAATGGGATGAGTTGGGAGAGGTATTATGCAAGCAATTTGAGGACAAGTATGACAACTTGTCATTAGTGGAGCAATTGAACCACATCAAAAGAGCTCCTCATGAATGAATGACAGACTTCAATTTCCATTTTCAAAGAGCACGAGATAGAATTTCGGAACTCACAAGGCCTCCAACTGAGTATGCATTCCATTCATTTTTGAGGGCCTTAAATAGTGAAATTTTTGTTTTGATACAGTCTATGGGTGGAAATACCTTACCAATAGCTTATGATATAGTTGTAAGGGTTGAAAACAACCTCATACAAGATAGAAGAATTTCCCCTACATCTCCTATGCCCTTTTTCCCTGATATACAATCTCCTACAGCTTTGCCAACACCTCAAATAGCCCCTTTACCAGCTTCTGTTAGCCAAGAGGTTGTTGTCCAAGGACCATCTCAAAAGTTACAAGGGATAAAAGTAGCCAACAAAAGATTGAGAATCTACTTCAAACTTTTGGAAACGAACTTGTGAGCATTAAAAAGTAGCAGTTCCAAGGTTTCAAGCCTTGGTGGCCTCGAAATCAAGGTCAAGGTCAGCAATTTCAAGCTAACAAGTAGCCATATCAAGGAAACTTTCAAGGTGCAAGACAAAATCTGAATCTAAGGCCTTTTCAGCCATACAATCCAGTTCCAATCAGTGCAGCTAGAGATATGGTACCTATTCAAAATAACCTTGCAGTAGAATATGAGTGGTGCTATCCTTGCAACTAGGCCCATAATCAAACTACATGTTTAAATGGTGTCATCAATCAAGCATTGATGGTTCAAAACGTTTTGGGTGTGCAGGATGTGTATAATGGTGAATCTTCACAATAGCAGGAGCTCCCTGCAAGTGATACACCCTTCTTGAATTGGCAAGGAGAGGAGTTCTGTGGAATAAACAGTGATAGCTCTCCAATAGTAGCCAACACCTGAGATAAAAAGAGAGCTTTTGAGATTGGACAAACAAAAAATAAAGACAAGGAAGTTAGTGGACCTTCATATCCTCAAGTAACACAAATTCACAAGGCATCGGTGGTGGACAGCTTGGGAACCAACCCCAACCAACCCACTTGCAGACATACCCTACTGTTGCAAGGACCCATCAAAAGGTAAACACTGCCACACCCTTCAACATCATTGAATCCATGAAAAAGATGAATATGAATATGTCAATGTGGTATTCTTTATCTATTCCTGGACAAAAGGACTTGTTGCAATCTGCCTTAGCTAATTTAGGTGTTTCAAGTGATGTTCTAGTAGGTCAAGTCAAGGATGTCCTAACAAATGCACCTCAAGACAGCAGTAAACAGCCAAGTAAGGATGTCAAACCACCCCCATTTTATGTGTCCTTGATAATAGGAGATAAGTTAGTTCACAATTGCATGGTAGATTCAGGGGCAAGTAGTTCTGTCATGCCCAAAAAAATTATTGATAAGTTAGGACTGAAATATCAACCTCCTAAGAATGGAGTTGTCCAACTTGATGGGACAACCATTAACATCGTAGGTATCATCAAAGGTTTAAGCCTTACCTTACATTCCTGCCCCAAATTTTCCATCTCCCAAGACATTTCAGTCATTGACTTACCACCTCATTTTGCTGTATGTTTGTCAAGAGACTTCACTGCCAAGATAGGAGGTTATTTGTCATTAGATTGGTCCCACATGGTATTCAAAATGAGATATGGGCCTAAAGTGGTCATTAAATCTGAATTACTTGCCAAAGATCACATTGAACCATATATCCCAAGTGTTGTTGATGCTAATTGTGTTGTTTTTTTATGATAATGAGCTTGTTGATGCTCAAGAACTACAAACAAAAAGCATACCAGACACACTTTTAAATGAGTGGGTAGCAAAAAATGTGATTGACAACCCAAATGATAACATTGAGGAGACTGGTTTAGGTGTCTATGTGTTGCATGAACCTAATTCAGTGATCCCAAACCTCGAAAAGTGGGAGGAACAATAGTTAGAACAACAAGGTGAACTATGGAAGATGTTCTTTGATGGTTCTAGAAGCAAGAACGGTGCTGGTGGGGGTGCAATGTTTGTGTCCCCACAAGGTGACAAATATTACTCAGCCTTTAGATTTGCTTTCTCTTGTCCTAACAACACTGTTGAATATGAAGGTCTGATTCAAGGCTTGGAATGGGCACAGAAAAGAGGGATTGGTTGCTTGCAATTTTATGGTGACAGTGAACTGATTGTAAATCAGGTTAGAGGTCTACATGTTACTAAAAATGATGTCTTAAAATCCTACAAACACAGAGTGTAGGATATGATAGAAGAGTTTGAAACTTTCAATCTAGTTTTTGTTTCTAGGGATCAAAATAAACATGCAAATAGATTGGATTTAATAGGTGCTCAAGTTGATATTCCAAGAGAAATTAGGAAAGAAAAGTTATAGCCATATGTAAAAATACTTATTAGACCTTTTATTCTAGATAATAACGTTCACTGGAAATTCTTTGAAAGTGATGAACAGGTTTTGAGCTTTATGCTGCAAGAAGATGAATTTGCAGCAGTGAACCAAGATAAGATCAAATAGCAATACGATGATCAGATCATCCAATTAAGGTCTAACAAGCTCCCCAAGGGAATCCATTTTCAGCACTGGTGACTAGCTGAAAAAGAGTAAGACCAACATGTAGGTCAAAGAATAATATTATGAGGAGCTTGAAATTTTCAAAGGTAAGCTCCTTAAAGTTGGTAAAATTTGTTCACATGCAGATAGGCAAGCTTTCATTACTCTTTGTCAAGAGTTTCAAGATGTATTTGCATGGGAATATTCTGATTTAAAGGGTTTTGATCCCCAAATTTCCCAACATACCATAGAGCTTGAGCCAAACTCAAAACCCGTTAGGAAAAAATAGGGGCCTTTAAACCCCAAACTTGATCCTCTTATGGTCAAAAAGTTGACCAAACTAATTGAGGGAGACATCATTTTTCCAATTAAACATACCTCATGGGTCTCTAACCTTGTCCTAGTTAGAAAGAAAAATGGTGAGATTAGGTTGTGTGTTGATTTTAGAGACCTCAATAGAGCCTCATTAAAGGATCATTTTATGTTGCCCTCAATGGAGTAGATTCTAAAAATTGTAGCTTGATCCGAGGGACAATTTTTTAGTGAAAATTGAAGTGTCTCTGATACTCTAGAATTTAGCACCATCAGAAAGAGAACAACGTCCTGATTCCAACGCAACTTGAATGGGGTGAAAAGGACTCCGTTTGTGCAAGTTACGGCCAGTCAAACTTCTAGTCAAACTGGCTTCAGGGGCGTCCAGAAGGCCAAAAAAATAACCATCTCAGAAATCAACGAAACCAGCGTCATCGCGAAGAGCTCGTCGAGATGATTCTGACTGCGTTCGTTTCATCGAAATCCGACATCAAATGCTCGAGTTACAAACAGTCAAAGTTTGGTTGACTTGAGGGTACAGAGGATGACATCATCATGCTGACGTGTCAGACCATACTGTACGGATTCTACATGGGTGAATTTCAACGTGACATGTGGCAGGTGAGTCAGATTGTACGGATAATCAGCGACTAACACGTGTCTGTCCGTACCGATGATGTGGCTCTCCGTACCTGACATGGCATCACAGTCAGCATACGCGTCAGCAGTCCAGTCAGCGGACACGTCTGCAGATTCCAACGAATGGCATGATGACACGTGTCTTCTTTGGCAGTGGATGGGTTGTTTGGTTGTTAATTTGTTTCAGCAAAAATAGCAGACGGGTTTGAACCCGCGATCTGCACACGCATAACCAACTCGCCTACCGTTCTACCGGTCGAGCTCGGCCTCAACCCATCTATGGCAAAGCTTGCTTTTGTTAAAGCTTTTGGGAAGATTTGTTTGTTTAAAACGAATGGCCCAGCAGTTTGCACCCGCGCCGGTCGTTCTACCAAAAGGGATATCTACCGTTGCACTGCGTGAGCAGTCCATACATATGTATGACCACGATTTATTTTGTTGTAAACCCACTGGCCAAGCCATAACAAATGGCTAAATAAGCCAAAACAAACAAAAACTCCCTCTAACAATCAAAACCAACAAACTAAATGCAGATATCAGAAGGTTGTACGAGATATAGAAGGGGGTTATGCAATTAATTTGGTGGTTAGGCCTAATTAGGCAAATTTTATGTATAAAAAGAGGGGTGTAGGCCTTGTTTTTCCAAGTCCAAGGTGGTGAGAACAAGAGAATTCTCGGGAGATTTTGCAGACATTTCTGCACATCAGAGGAACGTTATACTACTGTGCTTGAAGGAGATTGTCCATGAAGCAATTGTAACTGATTTTGGAGTATAATCGGATCGGTAACTCCATTGAAGAGGGGCCCGGAGACGTAGTCCTTAGGGACGAACTCCGTTATCAATTGTGTTTGTCTCCTCTTATCTTCTCTCTTTCTTTTCAGTTCATTATCTTGGCATTTATATTATGTTCATTTATTCATTTGAGCATTTTATTATGTAATCATTTATGTTAAGCATTGTATTAAGTGATCTTTTACGTTACGCATTCTGTAAGCAATTTGTCCTAGATCCTAAATAGATCAAGTTGGTATCAGAGCTTTGTGTGTGGCTATTATTGCAGAATTTGAATGCTAACAAGATCCAGGTTGCAACGAGGCAAAGGAGAACTTGAAGAATACAATCTAGAAATCGGAAGACGAAGAGCTAATCAACCGTCACAGATGGAAGTGAAAGAAGGTGGACAAAGTTTAGAGCTCAGTGACAAGGATTTCCCGAAGCTATTCCTTGACATGAAGGTGATGGTGGACGAACTTTATGCTGAAAAGAAGAAGCGCGAAATGGGAGGTTCTTCAAAGCACAAGAAGCAGGAAGATCAGAAAGACACAGAGGAGAAAGCTCTAGAAACTCCTTCTCCTCCATCTTGTCCCTCTTCTTCTCCTCCCCCTTCCCCTCCTTCTCCTTCTCCTTCTTCTAATGTAAATCCATTTAAGAGAAAATCTAAGCGTGTAATTAAGCTTGATGTAAAATTTGAGTTACCTAAATACTATGGGGAGTTAAATGTTGAGAAGTTAGACGATTGGGTCCAACAAGTAGAAGTATACTGTAGGATTCAAGGCCTAGTAGAAGATGCTTCTAGGATTCAATTAGCAACTCTCCGGTTGGGAGGTACAGCTCTCACCTAGTGGGAGAGTAAAACTTGGGAAGAAATTGCTCGCCATGGTCAAGTTAATATGTCTTGGATGGAGTTTGTTGCTGCCCTTAGGAAACAATTCTATCCTTTAGGTTACATGCAACAGTTAACCATGAATTGGCAAACCTTTAGGCAAGGTAAGGGGCAGTCTGTCCAGGATTATACTCATGAGTTTAGGAAACGGGCCATTGCTCTAAATGTTCCCTTGTATACCCAAGACACATTACTTAAGTATATTGGTGGTTTACATTCTTACCTTAGGCACACTATTTTGATGTTGAGTCCCAACAATCTAGACGAGGTGTCTATTCAAGCTACTCATATAGAGTCTAGGGGTAAGAATACTTTAGTGATAACTTTTCTAAGAAGCCATCTAAGTTCGAGGGTAAGTCTAAAGGGAAAGAAAAGACAAAGATAAAGGCAAAGGGAAGAAGACAGCTACAGCTAAGAAAGAGGGTGAGAAACCCACGTGTCCCATTGCAAGAAAGAGGGGCATGATGATTCAAGATGTTGGAAGCTTCATCCCGAGTTGAGGCCGAAAAGATATGGAGGTAATAAAGGCAAAGCGTAAGACTACCGCAGTGGTTCAACAGATCTTGGTTCCTCGACGAGATGAGACAAAGATTGTTGCTACCGGAATCCAAGGTAAAGGGAAAGGTATATCTCTCTCATCTGATGCAATTTTTTCTAATGCCAGTGCAAGTACAAGTAAAGAATCTTCTCCTAAGGTTGATAAGCAAAGAAATGAATTGTTTCACATTCGTGTTGTAACAAAACACACTAAGGTTGATACTCTGTTTGATACGGGTTCACAAGTCAACTTAATATCTGAAGAAGTTGTAAAGAAACTTAATTTGACTACAACACCTCATCCGAAACCATATCCACTCGGATGGGTTTGCAATGATGCTCAACTACAAGTAACTAAACAATGTAAATTGAGATTTGCTATCACTGCAAACTTTGTAGATGAGGTAGAAGTAGATGTGGTCCCTTTGGATATTTGTGGGCTTGTGTTAGGGAGTCATTATCTTTATGACAGAAAAGCAATCTTTTATAGGGGGCAGAATAAGTATCATCTTTTTAAAGATGGGGTAGAATACATTGTGCGGGCACATAAGGTGAAGACTAATCTTACACTAGTTAATGCTGGTCAAATGAAGAGGTTGGTCAACTCAAGTAAAAACTTTGTATTGATGCTTGGAAAAGCCAAAGAAGATGATAAATCTGAGGCATTCAAGGGGTGTGACCCAAAACATAAAACTGAAATGGTCAAAATTATTTCCGCTTATGATGACATGTTTCAGGAACCAAAGAGGTTGCCACCCAAGAGAGAGATACAACATGAAATCCAGTTACAGCAGGATGTGCCACTTCCTAATATCGGCATGTACCGTTTATCAGTTATGCAGAATGAGGAAATTAAAAAGCAGGTTCAAGAGTTGGTGGAAAAAGGAGTTATTCGTCCTAGTACTTTCCTTGTGGTTCTCCAATTGTCTTGGTTCCCAAGAAAGATGGAACTTGGAGGATGTGCATCGACTACCGCGCCTTGAACAAGATAACGGTAAAGAACAGGTATCCTCTTCCCAGAATAGATGATTTACTTGATCAGTTAAAACATGCAGTTTATTTCACTAAGTTAGATTTGTGAAGTGGTTATCATCAGATAAGAATTGCAGAAGATGATATTTGGAAGACTGTATTTAAGACAAAACAGGGACTATTTGAGTGGTTGGTTATGCCTTTTGGGCTTTGTAATGCACCAGCTACCTTTATGAGAGTCATGAATGATGTCTTTCATCCTTTTATTGATGATTTTGTCATAGTCTATCTAGATGATATCCTTGTATTCAGTCGAACTTGGGAAAATCATGTAAGTCATGTAAAGAAAGTCTTTGATGTATTGAGAAAAGAAAACTCTATGTAAAGATGTATAAATGTGAATTTGCTAAGACATCCTTAGTGTACTTAGGCTATGTCATAGGGGGTGGTCAATTGAAAGTAGACCCTGCGAAGGTCGAAGCTATTGTAAACTGGCCTAAGCCAAGTACAGTCACAGAGGTCAGAAGTTTCCTAGGTGCAGTTCAGTACTGGAGAAAGTTTATTGCAAATTTCTCTTATATAGCATCACCATTGCATGCATTAACCAGTACAAGAGCAACTTTTCAGTGGGGAGGTTCATAGCAAAAGGCTTTCGACACTTTGAAGGGAAAGTTGAGCACCGCACAGTTTTGGCCTTACCAAATCTACATCAACCATTTCAGATCGAGATAGATGTGAGTGGATTTGCCATGGGAGCAGTACTCATGGAAGGAGGTAAACCAGTTTGCTACCACTCTAAAACTTTTTCAGGAGCAGTAAGTAACTATCCCACTTATGATAAAGAACTTTATGCTTTAGTTCAGAGTGTTAAAAAATGGAAACATTACATAATGGGGAAAGAAACTGTAATCCACACTGATCACCAGCCACTTCAGTATTTGCACTCACAAACTAAACTGCAACAAAGTAGGCACTTTCGGTGGATGGGTTTTCTACAACAGTTTCATTTGGTTATTAAGTATAAGAAAGGTACCCATAACAAAGTAGCAGACATGCTCTCTAGACCTCCTATGATGAATGCTTTGATAATCCTTCAGAATAGTTCTATGGTTCATGAAAGTTTTCAGGAACAATATGCTAATGATGAGAACTTTAAGGATATCTATGTTGCTTTAATGAATGGTAAACATATAGAAGAGAAAGATTATTATGTGCAGGATAAACTGTTATATCACTTGGGAAAATTATGTGTTCCAAAGGATGAACAAGCACAGGTTATTAGAGAAGCACATACCTCATTGATTGCAGGACACTTTGGGGTGAACAAAACATTGACTCAGCTGCAGAAATATTGTTATTGGCCTCGTATGCAAGAAACTGTAACTAAGTATATTAGAGGTTGTGTTATGTGTGCAACTAGTAAGCCTAGTAACAGGAAATTGGGATTGTACACACCTCTACCTGTACCTTCTCGTCCATGGGAAAGTGTGTCAATGGACTTTGTTGGGGGATTACCTATGTCTAGGAAGGGACATGATTATTTGTATGTAGTAGTTGATCTGTTTAGCAAAATGTGTATTCTGATGCCTTGTAAAAAATAGGTCACTGCTGAACTGATAGCTCATATGTACTTTCAATTTGTATGGGTTCATTTTGGATTACCTACTTCTATTATATCGGATCGAGATTCTCGATTCTTGAAGGATATTGTCCATGAAATCCTGCTTTTTAATTTCCTCATTCTGCATAACTGATATATCTTTGGGAAGTGTATAGGATTTATTTAGTTTGTTTTTATTGTTAGAAATGAACAGATATATTAGATTTATTCAGTTGGTTTTGATTGTTAGAGGTAGTTTTTGTTGGTTTTGGCTTATTTAGCCATTTGTTATGGCTCGGCCAGTGGGTTTACAACAAAATAAACTGTGGTCATACATATGTATGGACTGCTCACGCGGTGCAACGGTAGATATCCCTTTTTGTAGAATGACCGGCGCAGGTTCAAACCGCCGGGCCGTTCGTTTTAAACGAGCAAATCTTCCCAAAAGCTTTAACAAAAGCAAGCTTTGCCATAGATGGGTTGAGGCCTTGTTTTTCCAAGTCCAAGGTGGTGAGAACGAGAGAATGCTCGGGAGATTTTGCAGACATTTCCACACATCAAAGGAACGTTATGCTGCTGTGCTTGAAGGAGATTTTCCATGAAGCAATTGTAACTAATTTTGGAGTATAATCGGATCGGTCACTCCGTTGAAGAGGGGCCCGGAGACGTAGTCCTTAGGGACGAACTCCATTATCAATTGTGTTTGTCTCCTCTTATCTTCTCTCTTTCTTTTCAGTTCATTATCTTGGCATTTATATTATGTTCATTTATTCATTTGAGCATTTTATTATGTAATCATTTATGTTAAGCATTGTATTAAGTGATCTTTTACGTTACGCGTTTTGTAAGCAATTTGTCCTAGATCCTAAATAGATCAAGTTGGTATCAGAGCACTGAATACGGGAAGTGTATCGGTGGGCATATGTTGTAGACCAGAATTGGGTGGCAGTCACGGACTTGTCATTGGGTCATGTTGCTTTGGTTTGGGTTGTTGGAGGCAGGTGTCGGGTGCTGGGAGTACGCCGTGTGGTTGGTCAGCATGCAAATCAGAGTAGCGCAATGGAAGGAAGCCGCGAAGCCGAATGTGGAAGGTGCAATCCTGTTGTAACTGGATTTCATGTTGTATCTCTCTCTTGGGTGGCAACCCCTTTGGTTCCTGAAACATGTCATCATAAGCGGAAATAATTTTGACCATTTCAGTTTTATGTTTTGGGTCACACCCCTTGATTGCCTCAAATTTATCATCTTCTTTGGCTTTTACAAGCATCAATACAAAGTTTTTACTTGAGTTGACCAACCTCTTCATTTGACCAGCATTAACTAGTGTAAGATTAGTCTTCACCTTATGTGCCACTTCCTAATATCAGCATGTACCGTTTATCAGTTATGCAGAATGAGGAAATTAAAAAGCAGGTTCAGCAGAATCTCGAATCTCAAATCTGGAGAGCTTTTGGACATCTAAAAGCTTGATTACTTGGAAAGTAAGTGAGGGTAAAGTTCCCTCACTTTACCAATCTCCATCCATCTTGCTTTGCTTGGATGCATCCCCTTCAGGCCCACTCTGAGGTACTCAACATCTCCTCTTCGTGAAGTTCTAACATTCCTATCGAGAATAACATCTTCTGGCAACTCTGACATGGGTGAAAGGTCATCAACTGATGGAACTTGAATGTCTATGACTTCATCTAGGATCATTGGAGGCTCATACAGTTTCAAATTCTCAACATTGACAACCGAGTAAATATGCATGTATGGAGGAAGATTGAGGCGGAAGGCATTAGTACCAATCTTCTCAAGGATCTCAAAAGGACCATACCTAATTGGCTTAAGCTTTTTACCTTCACCTTGTATCCTTTCCTTGCTGATATGTAACCAAACTCTGTCTCCAACCTGAAAATGATGATCAATGCGATGCTTGTCATGGAAAACCTTGTATTTTTCTTGGCTATGTTCCAACTGTGCTTCCACTACCTGATGAATTGCTTGGACTTTATGGATGAACTTCAAAGCCTTCTCTGCATCATGGCGTCCATCTTTAACATCATCTTTCCCAAAAGCAAAATCCATCGGTGCCTTGGGTACATAACCAAAGCATGTCTCAAAAGGAGACCTCTTAGTAGAAGAGTGTGCTGCATGGTTGTAGGCATGCTGCACATAATGAAGACTCTCATCCCACAACTTAGGATGCTTACTATAGTAACCTCTGACTCGATGCACAACTGTTTTGTTTACAACCTCTATCTGCCCATCGGTCTGCGGATGGAAGGCTGTACTCTTCTTCAGTTTGGTGTCCATGAGCCCCCACAAAGCTGACCAAAATTCCCCCAAGAATCGAGAATCTCGATCCGATACAATAGAAGTAGGTAATCCAAAATTAACCCATACAAATTGAAAGTACATATGAGCTGTCAGTTCAGCAGTGACCTATTTTTTACAAGGCATCAAAATACACATTTTGCTGAACCGATCAACTACTACATACAAATAATCATGTCCCTTCCTAGACATAGGTAACCCCCCAACAAATTCCATTGAAACACTTTCCCATGGACGAGAAGGTACAGGTAAGGTGTGTACAATCCCAATTTCCTGTTACTAGGCTTACTAGTTGCACACATAACACAACCTCTAATATACATAGTTACAGTTTCTTGCATACGAGGCCAATAACAATATTTTTGCAGCTGAGTCAATGTTTTGTTCACCCCAAAGTGTCATGCAATCAATGAGGTATGTGCTTCTCTAATAACCTGTGCTTGAAGGAGATTGTACATGAAGCAATTGTAATTGATTTTGGAGTATAATCGGATCGGTCACTCCGTTGAAGAGGGGCCCGGAGACGTAGTCCTTAGGGACGAACTCCGTTATCAATTGTGTTTGTCTCCTCTTATCTTCTCTCTTTCTTTTCAGTTCATTATCTTGGCATTTATATTATGTTCATTTATTCATTTGAGCATTTTATTATGTAATCATTTATGTTAAGCATTGTATTAAGTGATCTTTTACGTTACGCATTCTGTAAGCAATTTGTCCTAGATCCTAAATAGATCAAGTTGGTATCAGAGCTTTGTGTGTGGCTAGTATTGCAGAATTTGAATGCTAACAAGATCTAGGTTGCAACGAGGCAAAGGAGAACTTGAAGAATACAATCCAGAAATCGGAAGATGAAGAGCTAATCAACCATCATAGATGGAAGCGAAAGAAGGTGGACAAAGTTAAGAGCTCAGTGACAAGGATTTTCCGAAGCTATTCCTTGACATGAAGGCGATGGTGGACGAACTTTATGCTGAAAAGAAGAAGCGCGAAATGGGAGGTTCTTCAAAGCACAAGAAGCAGGAAGATCAGAAAGACACAGAGGAGAAAGCTCCAGAAACACCTTCTCCTCCATCTTGTCCCTATTCTTCTCCTCCCCCTTCCCCTCCTTCTCCTTCTCCTTCTTCTAATGTAAATCCATTTAACAGCAAATCTAAGCCTGTAATTAAGCTTGATGTAAAATTTGAGTTACCTAAATACTGTGGGGAGTTAAATGCTGAGAAGTTAGATGATTGGGTCCAACAAGTAGAAGTATACTGTAGGATTCAAGGCCTAGTAGAAGATGCTTCTAGGATTCAATTAGCAACTCTCCAATTGGGAGGTACAGCTCTCACCTAGTGGGAGAATAAAACTCGGGAAGAAATTGCTCGCCATGGTCAAGTTAATATGTCTTGGATGGAGTTTGTTGCTGCCCTTAGGAAACAATTCTATCCTTTAGGTTACATGCAACAGTTAACCATGAATTGGAAAACCTTTAGGCAAGGTAAGGGGCAGTCTGTCCAGGATATACTCATGAGTTTAGGAAACAGGCCATTGCTCTAAATGTTCCCTTGTATACCCAAGACACATTACTTAAGTATATTGGTGGTTTACATTCTTACCTTAGGCACACTATTTTGATGTTGAGTCCCAACAATCTAGATGAGGTGTCTATTCAAGCTACTCAAATAGAGTCAAGGGGTAAGAATACTTTCAGTGATAACTTTTCTAAGAAGCCATCTAAGTTCGAGGGTAATTCTAAAGGGAAAGAAAAAGACAAAGATAAAGGTAAAGGTAAAGGGAAGAAAACAGCTACAGCTAAGAAAGAGGGTGAGAAACCCACGTGCTCCAATTGCAAGAAAGAGGGGCATGATGATTCAAGATGTTGGAAGCTTCATCCTGAGTTGAGGCCGAAAAGATATGGAGGTAATAAAGGCAAGCAGAAGACTATTGCAGTGGTTCAACAGGATCTTGGTTCTGACTCCGGAGATGAGACAACGATTGTTGCTACCGGAATCCAAGGTAAAGGGAAAGGTATATCTCTCTCTTCTGATGCAATTTTTCTAATGCAGTGCAAGTACAAGTAAAGAATCTTCTCCTAAGGTTGATAAGCAAAGAAATGAATTGTTTCACATTCGTGTTGTAATAAAACACACTAAGGTTGATACTCTGTTTGATACGGGTTCACAAGTCAACTTAATATCTGAAGAAGTTGTAAAGAAACTTAATTTGACTACAACACCTCATCCGAAACCATATCCACTCGGATGGGTTTGCAATGATGCTCAACTACAAGTAACTAAACAATGTAAATTGAGATTTGCTATCACTGCAAACTTTGTAGATGAGGTAGAAGTAGATGTGGTCCCTTTGGATATTTGTGGGCTTGTGTTAGGGAGTCCTTATCTTTATGATAGAAAAGCAATCTTTTATAGGGGGGAGAATAAGTATCATCTTTTTAAAGATGGGGTAGAATACATTGTACGGGCACATAAGGTGAAGACTAATCTTACACTAGTTAATGCTGGTCAAATGAAGAGGTTGGTCAACTCAAGTAAAAACTTTGTATTGATGCTTGTAAAAGCCAAAGAAGATGATAAATCTGAGGCATTCAAGGGGTGTGACCCAAAACATAAAACTGAAATGGTCAAAATTATTTCCACTTATGATGACATGTTTCAGGAACCAAAGGGGTTGCCACCCAAGAGAGAGATACAACATGAAATCCAGTTACAGCAGGATGTGCCACTTCCTAATATTGGCATGTACCGTTTATCAGTTATGCAGAATGAGGAAATGAAAAAGCAGGTTCAAGAGTTGGTGGAAAAAGGAGTTATTCGTCCTAGTACTCCTTGTGGTTCTCCAATTGTCTTGGTTCCCAAGAAAGATGGAACTTGGAGGATGTGCATCGACTACCACGCCTTGAACAAGATAACGGTAAAGAACAGGTATCCTCTTCCCATAATAGATGATTTACTTGATCAGTTAAAACATGCAGTTTATTTCACTAAGTTAGATTTGCGAAGTGGTTATCATCAGATAAGAATTGCAGAAGATGATATTTGGAAGACTGCATTTAAGACAAAACAGGGACTGTTTGAGTGGTTGGTTATTCCTTTTGGGCTTTGTAATGCACCAGCTACCTTTATGAGAGTCATGAATGCTGTCTTTCGTCCTTTTATTGATGATTTTGTCATAGTCTATCTAGATGATATCCTTGTATTCAGTCGAACTTGCGAAGATCATGTAAGTCATGTAAAGAAAGTCTTTGATGTATTGAGAAAAGAAAAACTCTATGTAAAGATGTCTAAATGTGAATTTGCTAAGACATCCTTAGTGTACTTAGGCTATGTCGTAGGGGGTGGTCAATTGAAAGTAGACCCTGTGAAGGTTGAAGCTATTGTAAACTGGCCTAAGCCAAGTACAGTCACAGAGGTCAGAAGTTTCCTAGGTGCAATTCAGTACTGGAGAAAGTTTATTGCAAATTTCTCTTATATAGCATCACCATTGCATGCATTAACCAGTACAAGAGCAACTTTTCAGTGGGGAGGTCCACAGCAGAAGGCTTTCGACACTTTGAAGGGAAAGTTGAGCACCGCACTAGTTTTGGCCTTACCAGATCTACATCAATTGTTTGAGATCGAGACAGATGCGAGTGGATTTTCCATGGGAGTAGTACTCATGGAAGGAGGTAAACCAGTTTGCTACCACTCTAAAACTTTTTCAGGAGCAGTAAGTAACTATCCCACTTATGATAAAGAACTTTATGCTTTAGTTCAAAGTGTTAAAAAATGGAAACATTACATAATGGGGAAAGAAACTGTAATCCACACTGATCACCAGCCACTTCAGTATTTGCACTCACAAACTAAACTACAACAAAGTAGGCACTTTCGGTGGATGGGTTTTCTTCAACAGTTTCATTTGGTTATTAAGTATAAGAAAGGTACCCATAACAAAGTAGCAGACATGCTCTCTAGACCTCCTATGATGAATGCTTTGATAATCCTTCAGAATAGTTCTATGGTTCATGAAATTTTTTAGGAACAATATGCTAATGATGAGAACTTTAAGGATATCTATGCTGCTTTAATGAATGGTAAACATATAGAAGAGAAAGATTATTATGTGTAGGATAAACTGTTATATCAGTTGGGCAAATTGTGTGTTCCAAAGGATGAACAAGCACAGGTTATTAGAGAAGCGCATACCTCATTGATTGCAGGACACTTTGGGGTGAACAAAACATTGACTCGGCTGCAGAAATATTGTTATTGGCCTCATATGCAAGAAACTGTAACTAAGTATATTAGAGGTTGTGTTATGTGTGCAACTAGTAAGCCTAGTAACAGGAAATTAGGATTGTACACACCTCTACCTGTACCTTCTCGTCCATGGGAAAGTGTGTCAATGGACTTTGTTGGGGGGTTACCTATGTCTAGGAAGGGACATGATTATTTGTATGTAGTAGTTGATCGGTTCAGCAAAATGTGTATTCTGATGCCTTGTAAAAAATAGGTCACTGCTGAACTGACAGCTCATATGTACTTTCAATTTGTATGGGTTCATTTTGGATTACCTACTTCTATTGTATCGGATCGAGATTCTCGATTCTTGAAGGAGATTGTCCATGAAATCCTGCTTTTTAATTTCCTCATTCTGCATAACTGATATAACTTGAAGTCACAGACATTCAAGTTCCATCAGTTGATGACCTTTCACCAAAATACATGTCAGAGTTGCCAGAAGATGTTATTCTCGATAGGAATGTCAGAACTTCACAAAGAGGAGATGTTGAGTAGCTCAGAGTGGGCTTGAAGGGGATGCATCCAAGCAAAGCAAGATGGATGGAGATTGGTAAAGTGAGGGAACTTTACCCTGACTTACTTTCCAAGTAATCAAGCTTTCGGAGGTCCAAAAGCTCTCCAGATTCGAGATTCGAGATTCTGCTGAACCTGCTTTTTAATTTCCTCATTCTGCAGAAATATTCTCATTACTTGATGGTTATTCAAGTTATAATCAAGTCTTAGTCAAAGAGGAATATTAGCACAAGAATTCCTTCACCACAAAATGGGGCACCATGGCTTATAAAAGGATGCCATTTGGCATGCTCAATGTTGGTGCCATGTTTCAGAGGGAAATGGGCATGGCATTTCAAGGTATGATTGGCTAACTTGTACTTAGTTACCTTGATGGTGTAACTGTGTTTTCAAAGAAAGTTGATGAACACCTTGCACATCTAAAGCAAGTATTTGAGAGGTGTAGGGAGTATGGTATATCCCTCAACCCCAAAAAATATATCTTTGTTGTCCATTAAGGAAAGATTTTAGGACATATTGTGTCAAAACAAGGGATCACCATTGATCCAGAAAGAGTAAGTGCCATTTTGGATCTAACTTTACCCAGCAATAAAAAGGGGCTACAAAGTTTTCTTGGAAGAATTAACTTTATTAGAATATTTATTCTTGATATTGCAAATCTTTTGAAACCACTAACTTTCATGTTAAAAAAGAATGTTAGTTTCAGCTAGACCAAAGAGGCCAAGCACAATTTTGAAGTCATAAAGGAAGCCTTATCAGCAACTCCTACGTTGGTAAACCCGAACTTCTCAAAATATTTCATTTTATATTCTTTTGGTAGCATTGATATCATTTTTGCAATGTTGGTATAGCAGAATGATGTTGGCTTAGAACAACCAACTGCCTTTTTTAGTCAATGTTTAGAAGAGTATGAACAAAGATATACTTTCATGGAGAAACATGTGCTTGCTACCATCACAAGCTTGAAAAATTTTAAACCTCTTATTTCTAACAACAAAAGTGCATTTAATGGTTGCTCGCCCTAGTGTGAAAGAGTTCTTATTAAGCAGGGACCTAAATGAAAAGAGGGTTGGATGGATTACAAAAGTTATAGAGTAGGACATTGACATTAAGGTAACAAAGCTTGTAAGAGGTAAAGGGTTGTGTGAACAACTAGCTACAAGGGCTGGAAATGAAGAAAATGCAAAAACAGAGGTAGTTATGTTTACTGATATTGAGCGTACAACTAATGCACCAACAACAAATGCAAGTTGGATGCAAGATATGACTCACTTTTTGTAAACTGGTGAGTTTCCACTAGATTTAGATAAAGCCAAACAGAGGTATTTCAGATTGTAATCCATTTTGTATGTTTCGGTTGGTAACATTCTTTTCAGAAAGGATCTTAATGGTGTCCTTTTAAGATGCATTGATCAACATCAAGTTGACAAAGTACTTTATGAGTTCCATGATGGAACATGGAACTGTTGGGGATCATTTTCCCCCAAGAACAACTGCATGGAAAATAATGAGAGTTGGCTATTATTGTCCAAGCTTGTTTAAAGATGCCCATGCTTGGGCCAGAAAGTGTGTAAAATGTGTCATTTTTGCAAGCAAAGAGAGGTTGCCAGCTTTACCATTGTAGGTCATTCAAGTAGAACAACCCTTCATGAGATGGGGCATTGATTTTATAGGTTCCATTAACCCACCTTCAAGTGCAGGCCACAAGTGGGCACTTACTGCAACTGATTACTTCACAAGATGGACTAAAGCAATGGCCTTGAAAGAAGCCAATGAAAGTGTTATTTTTAAATTTTTATGATGATCTAGTAACCAAATTTGGGGTACTTGAATCAAACATTTCTAATAATGCTTTGGCATTTGTTGGATTAAGGGTAAGTGATTGGTTTGTAAAGAATGGTATTCATCTAAATACCTTATCAAATTATTACCCTCGAGGTAATGGTTTGGTTGAATCAACCAATAAGAACCTGATCAAAATCATCAAAAGGATTTTGGACAATAACCAAAGAACTTGGAAAAACAAGTTAAATTTTTCCTTGTGGGTAAATAAAATAACTCCAAAAAGATCCATTGGAAATTCCCCTTATATGTTGGTATATGGTAAAGAGGCAAGGATGCCTTTATCAGTTGAGTTTCCAGCTCTTGACATAATGAACCAGCTTGAAATGTTTAAAGAGGAAGATCCAATGGCTGTCAGATATGCATAACTCATGGAGTTGGATGAAACAAGAGATAGAGCCATGAAAACAATGGAGTTGCATCAACTCCAAACAAAGAATTTTTTTGATAAAAGAGCAATACCCAGGGTGCTCAGAGAGGGAGATGTTGTCCTTAAGTGGGATGAATTAAAGAGCAAGCCTGGAAAGCACACTAAACTTGATAGCATGTGGAGTGGCCCATTTTTCATTACTAAGTGCAAAGAGCACAACACCTTTCAACTGTCATCAATGGATGGAGAAGCTTTGCCTAGCCTATTCAATGGGATACACCTCAAACTTTGTTTTGAGGTATGATCTAAAATTTTCATTGTACAAATTAGAGTAGGTTTTGTTTCCTCTAAGTGTTTTTGCACATTAGTTAGATGCTTTTCAATTTTCCCTAAGTGTTGTTTTGCACAATTAGGTCGTAGTTTTCATTCTACAGTGTTGGGTTTTCAATAAAATTTCAAAGTGTCTCTTATTGGTTTAGTGAGTTACAGCAACATACAATACAGTTTTCAAGTGGTTTCAGCCTTTAGTTGACTTAGTGCCCAATGGATAAACTTTAGGCAACTAATTGAGATGTTTTGTAGGCAAACATATAGCAGTTGTTGCCAAAAATGTTACCTAATTTTTAGCTTTCAGCTGAAAATAGGTAACTTAGTGTTTATTATTTTGTGTTCCATTTAAACATTAAAAGATAAACCATATTCTACTAAGTTCATTAATATGCATAAAAGAGATTGTCAAAAATAGATTTCATTTTATTTCAGTGTTGCAATTACTGACAAATAAGAAAGAGAACCAATATGTATTGCAAATGTAATCTTTATTGATAATCATGAGCGTATAAATGTTCCTCACAAGCCAAGGGACTAGCTATCCTAATTCTAGTAAAGAAGAGATTATACACATATAGATAACAAAAGTAAATTGCATATAACATGAAAAGGGACCCATCATTGCCTGGTGGAGTGACGAATCCCATTGACTTGGCCTCGCACCATCTCAATCCTACTCTACTTCCATTTGACACCCTCCTCACTGCTCCTAGGTTTCTTGTATTAAATAAAAATAGTGTTGTTAGTTGTGAGATTTTGCTTTCCTTCTATGAGTCTTGTTAAAAAAACCTCCTTATAAATTATGTGAAATGCATGAGAAAATGAGTTGTGTGAACAAGGTTTTATGGCATTGTTTTGAATGTGAATAGGTTGTTATCAGGTCTTAGTCAATTTTGGTGTATCACCCTTGGAAATTTAAGTTAAATGTTCATTTTTATGCATCTTTTACCCTTTTCCTCAAATATCATTAGTTAGGTGACATCAAAAGGGGAGCCAGCCCATAATCTGGAGGTCTTCTTTCAAAATAGGACACCCACAACCTGAAAGTAGTCCCATTTTACATCTAAACCTGTTGAGTTCTTTCATAGCTTGGCATAGGGGGTGCAAATTTGGATCACTTACAACAACAACCTAGAACAAAAAACTATAATGAAAACACATAGAAATTACAGTGAAAACAAAAAATTCTATTGTTTAATCTTCACATACAAAGTCTCCAACCTTGCCTCAAGGTTTTTCCATCATATTTAAATGTTTTTAACATCAATCAATGGTTTCAACTACCCTTTCAAAACTAAATGACCATTGGGATTCCTATTTTGTATTTTTGCACTTTTACAATGACAACATTTATAAGATTTTGCAATTTTTTTAAGAATAACACCAAACTTGACAACCTGGCCTAGAACCAACTCAAAATGACTTATTACATAATAAATTGGTCTATTATGACCTTATTTGCATGACCAAAAGACTCAAACACCCCAAAAACACCAAATGACCTTATTTACAACAAAGGATTAACATGGTGCCCCTGCACCAAACAAACATTCCCTTTTACAGTTATATTTACACTTTCAATTTGAGGGAACATGCATGAGGTAAAGATTATTCATTCGCTAAAGAAAATAGAACCTCCTTCCAAAAAGCATTTTGTTGGAGAGGAATAACCTTCTAATTGTTGTAGCATATTCATTCCATCAAGCAAAATGACAAAAATGTGTAAATATGGAAAAGGTGAAAAAACATCCAAATCAACATCCAAATCATCAGCGATCAACATTTACTTATGGTATTCTTAGTCAGGAGACACATATCTTTTATGTATTGTAATCTCAAAGGCCAAACCTGCACTATTCTTGACCAAGTATATGTATTCTCCATTCTTGTATTCATAAATCCAATTCATCAATAAATATTCTCTTCCACTGCTCATATTCTGCATCAGATGGCCAATTGAAATCAATTATTTCATCCATCTTCTTTCTATATGGAGAGTACTTTGTCATTACTAAATCGGATTCCTTATCGAAGTCCTATAGAAAGCTGATGATGAAAGACAATTTCTCCAAAGCATATTTTAGTATATCAATGTCAACCCTCTCACAAATAAGAGTTTCTTGAGAAACAATTGTAGTGTCCACCTGGTTTTTCCACATTTGCAGGGGTTTCACCTCATCATAGGTATGTTGAATATCAGGAAACAGTGTCAAATTTGGCTCATCAAACTTGTCCTTTAACTCTCTTATTTTCCATTCTAATGGTGCAACATACCCTTAAAACTTTTTTTCTTTAATCTCAATAAAAAATTTATAAGTTGGGACCACCCTTGGATATCTATCCTCTTGTTGCTTAGCCCCAATTTCCATGAATCTCAAATTATCAACCCTAGGAATCTATTTGCCTAAGATTGGGGTAGACAATTCCTTATCCCTCTAAGATAACTTTATCGCTCACAACATCAAAGAATAATTTGCATGAACACTATTTAGTTTACCTTGAATCTTCTTATTTTGATGCTTCAAAACAATATGAACAATCTTTGAATTGTTCTCATACATTGTGTCGTGAACTTGTTCAAGCAATTTCTTGTACATATCAATTTGCAGAAGTAGTTGCTCCCTCATAGACTCATTAGATGGAGTTGCACCTGATGTGCTTGGATCCTCTACTACAAGCAGATCTTGTCCCATATTGTAAGGCACAATTGATAATGATTACTCAGGTGGAGGAGGAGGAAACTAAGGATGTCATAGGAAAAGTGGGAGCAACATGACTCTAGCTAGTTGGTCCTTGGGACCTTAATATTTCCACTTGTTGTTTCCATAATGCTAGCTCTATTTCAAGTTCAACAACCTTTTGTTGACTCTTATTATATTCATCAATAAGCTTATTATACTTACTTCTATGCATGTCTCTATCTTTAGTAAGGCTCTCAACTATTGCTTTTGTGAGCTTAGCAATGTTTATGGTCATGTCAGCTACTTCTAATGTTGGAGTATCAAAAACTCTTTTTATAATCAGTTTTCCACTGAAGTTAGTTGGTTCTACAACTCTGGGCTTCCTAAACCCAAGAGACAATGACCATATAGCCAAAGCATCCCAATCTTGACGAAAAGTTGACCCTTGAAGTGTCAATTTGGCTTCTTCAATTTTGAATAGAGGCTTTTCAGCTCTCCTTATAGTGTCTAGTACAACTGCATCGGCTATATCCCATTTGTGTAGTAGTAAAACACCACTCTTTTGCACAAGTGCCCATCCTTCCTTAGTTGTGATACTTTGAAATTGTTTCCTCATTTCCTTCCTTGCATTAGCTTGGATAGTGCTTTCAGGTAATTTAGGATGTAAGCTTCTCTCATAGGCAACCTTTTATGCATACTCTAAAGCTTTTTCTCTCCATACAAAACCTCTGAATGATGTTTCAATAAACGAGTCATCCTCCATGAATTCCCTACAAGCCCCCTGTCTTATGTCATCAAAATTACTCAAGCCACTTAGTTCTACCTTTCCTAACCTTAGGTCGCTTCCTCTAGAGCTTGATGTGACTTCACTTGGGGGAGAAGGCATCCCCTATTGCATATCTTCAGGTGTTATCAAAATGTCATCTTCATTAGTATTAGGGTAATCAACTACCTCGCTCACCTCAACCCTTTGTCTTTTAGTTGGTGGCTACTTTAATGGAGGAGAATCAACATCAACTATAATAGGTGAAGGTTGTCCAGGAATTGATCTCTTAGGATAGGTTTCCCCTAATCCTTTTGATGTTTTAGGGGTTGGAAAATTTGTAGTTTCTTTACTTTCTCGTTCCTCCTAGAATAAATTCTAACTACTAGCTTTGGCTGGTATGATAGTCTTTCCTCAAATAATGGTGTGGGATCTTGTTCAACTGCCTTTGATTTCCCTTTATTTGTCACTGCACATTCTACCCTCAAGATACCCACTATATTCTCAAAGTTATCAAGAACATATATAATTCTATTCAATTCACCCTTAATGTTGGGCATTGGGTCATAGTTGGGGTATGTCTTTCTACCTTACTCCATCATCTTCATGAAAGCTAAATACTTTGCTTTCCTTTCCTCTTTCTCTTGAAATTCCATGATGTTCCTAATAACATCTTCAGAGTAATAAAAATTGCGTATAAAGGTACTACTCCTATGCTTTTCCTTCAA
The DNA here is from genome assembly GCA_007258455.2 of Sequoia sempervirens. Lineage (NCBI taxonomy): Eukaryota > Viridiplantae > Streptophyta > Pinopsida > Cupressales > Cupressaceae > Sequoia > Sequoia sempervirens. The sequence goes on along the minus strand of VDFB02000363.1, from coordinate 119,655,761 downwards.
GGTAGCAATAAAGCCCTCAGGATCATGATTTCTTGGGTGTACTATTTTCAATTGTTAGGGTTCCAAGAGATATCCTAAGTTCTTCCATCCTCCTTTTATCATCACAAAATATGCAAAGGCTTTCCACTCAAGGAAGAATGAGCCTTTCTTTTGTTGTTCGGGCAAATTTGCCATCTGTGATGCTCCCAATGGCTTCATGACTTCAATGAATCTGATCCTTAATGGAACATCCCTTGGGAGTACATAAGGGTTCACAGGTGTGCCATAAATTCTAAAAATAGTTGTGTGAGGGTATGCCATTATATCACCCTAGTTGTGATTCAAATTCAACTCAGGAATTTTCTCCATGGGTCTCAAGAAATCATGGATCTCTTTAGGGATCCTTGGTGTGTAATGAACTAAGAATCTTCTCAATTTCAAGGCAAAACATTGTGGAAGACAATATAATCAAATTTGGAGTCATCCTTATCCAAGACTTGGGTCCAACATTGGATAGGCAGATCAACATCACCCTCCTTCTTTTTCAATATTATATCAGTGCCAAAATTCTTCTCTCCCCTGTACAAGAACATATGCATCAACAGAGAATACCATTTAAATCCCACTCCTTCCTTTCCTTCTTTGATTGAAGATAAACCCTTGTGCATCCTTTCTAACATGTTGCATAGTCATAAACTACATTATATGTTGGGTGTTGGAGATGTGTTTCCATGTACATGAGGTCTATTGGCATGGTAGATGGTGCATCAATTCCAAGGATTTGGCATAAAGAGAAAATTATCTTTTTGAAATAATTTGCAAAATATTTCATGGGGAAAGGTTCTTGTTCATCTTTTCCAATCTTTATCTATTTCCTATTTTTTCCCACCCCTGTAGTTGCAGTATGAATGGGTAACATTGCTATCTGAATAGAAGCTTTGTGTTCTTATACTCCTCCCTGAAGACTTTGAGGTCAATAGGGATCATGTTCTTATCCCATTCATGCAAACTAAAAAATATTTGCTATCTCTTCCCTGGTTATTTTAACCATTTCTTTACCATCATATGCCCTAATCACTCATGAAATAGGGTCATATCTTGCAGCAATATCCTTCAATAGGTCAACATCCATATACACATTTGGCACCACTAGTTTCCCCAAATCTAATCTCCAAGGGTTGCAAAGAGGGACTCCCAAATTCCTATTCCTAGGCCAATTTTGGAATAATCGCCACCCTAAAAATGGTAAATTGGCATCCTTGATAATGCATCTTTTATTTGTTGACCCTTCTTGAATCTAATAACCATAAAAAAAAGCTACTCCCTCGGCTCTTTTACTTGTGGAGGGTTTCAACTAATCAATGATATCCTAGGAGAGAGGTCTTGTTGTAGTTCTTGAACCAAAAGCTTGAGTTTTGGGTTCCATAGGTGAAAGTTAGAATCAAACTAGTGTAGGGTTTTGATAGAAATGTTCAAAACCTAGCTCTTCTATTCAGAGCCTAGGGCACAACTTTAAGGGTACAATTTCAAATGGTTTGACAAGGTTTTCAACTCTTCAAAGTAAACTCAAAATACAACAAATGAATTGAAAAGCACATAGAAAATTTTTACAATGAATATTTTCCCAAACTCAAGATACTTCAAACATAACACAGAGAAAAGTGTTTTTCAACTTACAGCTTTATGCTAATAGGAAACCCTAATTGTGATCACGAGGAACTTTGAAATGCTTTCTCTCGATCTCCAGGATGTTTCTAAATCTTTGTAAATCTTCAATAGTGTGGAAAATTCAACTTTAGGTGCATTTAAGTTGAAACAGGGTATCCCTAGCTATCATTTTTGAAATTACTATTCGCTCACACAAAAGGAAATGACTCTCACATTTGCAACTTTGATTTTGAATAATGGTTGTTAATCTGGTTCTAAGATGGTGCATTGGATGACTCAGATTGATTCAAACCAGTTTGAAAATCTGTCACCATCATTCGTCAGTCCTTTGATTGATGACATCCTACCATTTGGACACCAAATCATCTGCTTGTGGGCTCCACCCCTTTCTTTCTCCAAGTGGCCAAGGAATCCATCTGTCATTTTCCCGTTGACCCCACAACAATTTAAAAAATAATATTTTATTTCCACAAGGTGAGTGAGGAATGGTGGAGATTAACTCTAACTTTGTGTTGTAGTCGTTGATCTTACAAGCACAAGGCATCGGGCATGATAGTGGACATTAGGTCCCACATTTGCAAAAGGACATGCGGCACAAGCCCATTGACCCTGCAACTCTTTGGAAATGAATATTTTATTCTTGCAAGGCTGGCAAGGAATGACTAGGATGAAAGACCTTTGATCTAACGGTCATCAAAATCTACATGTGCATAAACATTGTTTTAATAAAGGGGCCAGACTAGGCCGATGAGACACAACCCTTAGGAAATAAAAATTTAGGAATTAAGTCTTTTTCCATAAAATATTTTACCTGACATTGGGAAAATCTAAAGCACTAAAAGATGCAAGGTGGCCAACGGACCTAGGCTAAGGGGTTGTTAAAGACAATGGCTTGAATTACTTAAGTTGTAACTCAGACAACCGACAACAGAGTGCAACAGGTCAATGAATAATTAAAATGCCAAAGGTTTAAAACTTAAGAAATTTGAGACAAAGGTTTTAAAGCTAAAACCCTAAACCCTACCCTTGGGCACAAATGCAATAGACCATTACAGAGCACAGAACAAGCTCAAATTTTCAAAAAAAATAGGAGCTCTACCATCACTAATACATACGTTGGATTTTAAAACTAAAAGCACAATTAACAAAAACACTTTTATTTTTAAGGGACAAATAATCACATCTACATATAAGACCACATACATGTTTGTGAATGTTGTCATTAACATTTTTATCATTGCCAATAATTTGGTCAATGCACACATATCAAGTCAACAATCTTTCCAACGATGTTACTAAAAACCACCTTGGCATCTTCAACTATTCAAAAGGAGAAGGCAAATACATCTATTGAAATGCATTATATCAAATCATTTCCACATAACATGATTTAATTTCACATGTTAGATCAAGTCTACAATGACCTCACAAAACTTGGTATTAAACTACAAGAAAATTTGAGACTATATAGACTATGATGCATTCATCAAACCAAGGACGCTTATTTCTAGACAATCATGAGTAGATTCACAATGACATTAGCAATATTTTTACATTATCAATTATGAAGTGCCCCAAACCCTTGCATTTAATATATATATTTTTTTTACAATTATTAACTTAACTCTATCATTGAAATTGAAATTATAAGATTTAGGGTTTTTTAGTTATTTTAAATAAATGTCCTCTCTACATATAAATAGTTATTTTGTTTGGTTATTTTTTAATGAACAGGTGAATTTTGTTTCTTATTATTAGAAACCAATAAACATAAGATGACAATGATGTAAAAATAATAAAAATATATAAATTGTATGTATATTTGTGCATATATGTATGTGTGTGCATGTATATAAAGATGAAATAACTATTTACAATACAAGATTATTTGCAAGTCTAAAATAGATATAATCTATATTTTTGTAATTTTCATCCTCTAACAACTTTCTAAGCATTAATCTAACCTAGCAGAACCAATCAATCTTATATTTATATAGGTACTAAAATACAACTCAATCATATGATTTATATTATTATATATCACAATATTTATCATAAAGTTTAAAAATGACCTCATGATTAAAATTAGCACACAATCATTAAATATATATTTATGTGAAGATAAAATAAAAATGTTGTAATATATTTATTTATTTATTTTATTTATTTCAATATCTTTAATTTCAAATTAACATTTCTATGTTCTAACGTAAGGAAACGTAAGAAGTTAGTTTTAAATAAAGGGTTAGAGAATGTATATTTCTTTTAATGGTTAAATTTGTTTATTATTGTGATTCTATTTTTTACTTGATTAAAAATTACCATCAAAAACCTACATTAGATTATCTACTCTCCTCATTGTTGTATGTAGAATGCCATCATTTGTAGTCTCTTTGGACTTCTAGTATGGTAGTGTTTGTATGGTCATGGTAGTATCCTTCTATTGTGGAGGTATCATATACATTTGAAATTTTACTTTATAACTCAAAAACTTATGACACCTACATTGAAAGCTTGATCTCTAGACTTGGTTGTGTTGTAATTACCTTTGGAGAGTTTCCAAAATATGGTTGAAAAACAAAAATTCATGTATGATGATTGTAGTCATTTCTCACTACATGTTAAATTTTAACATTTTTCTTTATTTTAGTGGAATGGGTAGAAGAGCCCTTTTGTTGACGCACATGTTCCCATGAGCCTTTGAACACACTAATCTAATCACCTATAGAGAGCTAAGTTCACTTTTTTTCTTTTAATGCTAGGGGCTTCCACCAACCATTCATCTCAATAATCTAATGGTTTATATATATTCACAAGGTTCAAAGCGAAGCTTCATCAATTTTTCCTTCCACCTTTGGTTAGTTTTTTTTAATATTGGGGCCCTCCTTGATAGGTTGTTTGGTTTTCACAATGCATAACAACAAATCCCAAGGTGACGATGTGATAATTTGATTAGCTAGCAAGAAGTGGAAAAAACTAAAGTACTACTTTATTAAGTGATTCTACCAACCATTGGATATTTATATCAACAAACCATGAGAGGCAAGGGGGTTATAAGGGAAATTTTGATAGGTACCCATTGACCATTTAATTAACCTAATTAATGGCTTTTGATCTATTTGAGAGCCGAATTCTAACCCAATTATACTAGAGAACAAAAAAATGGCTACCATGAGCCATAAGCAATATTTACTTAGATCAAAATCCTACAAAATTTTAGTAGTTTAGCATATGAAAATTCCACACTCTCTTTAATGGCCATGAAATTTAGTAGTCGTGTGTACCCACGAGGATAATTTGTAGGTCCTAATCTTCTTTATCTCATAATTTGTTAAGAAGTACTCATTTGCATTAAACTAACAAGGTGTTGATGATAAAATGAAAGCCTAAGATTTGGTTTGTTTATGTCAGAGAAATTAATCTCATGGTGATGTAATAAGAGGGAAATTAGAATAGTGCAATAGATAACATATGCACAAAATGAAGATTCAAAATAATTTTACACATTTATAGGTAATATTAGATTAGTCTACTCATTTATTTGTATCATATATTATTTATGCAATACAAATTATTTATTGTAAACATAAATATAAACATCACATATGCTTGGGAATCATCTATTACATCACTACTTCATAATTCTTATTTTGTTCTATCTTTCTCTTCTACTTCTCTTCTGCAATGTATATCAAACTCCTTCTCTCTCATTCTTGTAGTGAGTTGAATTCTTACATAGTCTTCTTTTAGAGTAGGGACCTGTCTTTCTAAATTTTCTTATGCATTATCATTGTTTAATCAATACTAAACTCATTAGATGCTACCACACTAGCCATATGGTGACTAGAATTAGGTTTGTCCTATTTTTAATTCCTTATCTACCAACATCCTCCAAAGACCTAATTCTTTGTCTTGCCCTAGAGATAGCATCTTCTAATAAAAAATAGACTATATTATCTCAAAAGAAAAAAATTACCATGATAATAGATGTTTGTATAGTATTTTGATATCCTCATATACATTCTCCTAAGTTAGCATGATATACTAGAATTTTTGTCTCTAGGCTAAGAGCTCATTGTATAATAGTTTTGTGGTAGTGATGGTAGATGTCCTATAGAATTTTGGGTAGAAGTGACAAATAGGTGTTTACTTTCATCTATAATTCCTTTATTTGGATGATTTATTACATACTTCATTCACTCAATTGATTATGTTGTGTTTTGATGCTCTTCACTTGTTGGCATTGTTTCCATCTAAATAAATCATAAATTTATAAGTCCCTTATATTTATATAATTTGAGACTCCATTTGGTCTGGCTATGTTTTTATGTTGTATTCTAAGTTATGTATATTTGATATAGTACTAATATGTGGAAACATTTTTGCAAGTGTCCTCCAGTTGTTTAACCTATCTATCTAAGTCTTTGTGGCCATTTCTCCATTTTTTGGTATGTACCTTGACATTTCCTTTTCATGCTCTAGCATTATTTTTCCTTCTTTTTTTTTTCTCTTATTCACAACCACTTATTTGATCCACTAGAGTCTTCACTACTCCTTTCAATTGAGTCATTATGTTTAGGGTGGATTCCAATTGGAATTATGGTTGCTATTTCTATATTATTTTACCCATATATCCATACTTTCTTAGAATGTGCTATTTTTATACATCAATTATTACTTTACATTGCTACTAAATACATTTTCTAACTCCATTTCTTGGATAGGTGATATCTAAGTTAAATTGAATATCTTATTGGATTAGTCATAAATATATTGGGAGTTTAATTATTGTAGATGTTTATTTTGTTTGGTGACATACACTTTTATTTTACTTATGGGGTTTCTAACTAGTTATTTTGGTGGAGTGATTATCTATGTAGCTCCTATTTATTTATTTATTTTCTCATATTTTTGTATTTCTTCATGAAGCTCTTTTTCTTCTTCCTTTTTTCTTCTTCTTCCTTTTCTCCTTTAATATATTTTTCGAGATTGTCCTTAATGTCTATTCTAACTATGTTTAGTACCTTGTTATTTCTTCTTTAATTTCCTCTATCGGTGTAATTAGTTCTTGTGTTGCATCTATTTGTACCAACTATTAAGGTGAATCAAGTGTTAAATTCCAAGTTGTTATGTATGTAGTGGAGATGGTGGTATAGTAATGTCCTTTGGCTCCTTATGTTGTCTTTTCTCTAGACTATTATATTGTAAGCATGTTGTGTTTCCATAACTACTTCTTCATGTATCTTTTGTTGAACTTTGTTAGTGTTCTATGATTCAAGACAAGAGTGCCTATTCAATGCTTCCTTTTGAGCTCTTGTTCCCACATAGTTTGTACCTAATTTTTATCTTATGTGATAAGCTCAAGTATCTGTCTACTTCATCCATAGCTCTACTTTTTAATGTGGTGTCAAATTTGAATTCATATTCCCTTTGTTGGGTTATCTTTTTTATATGATTATTCTTAACTCCACCATAAACCCTTCAATTCTCTTATCTATTGAATATGAGATTGTTGTGATGAAACCTAGTATTGCTTTGATTATAACTTATTTGTTATTTGTTTAGGTAGTAATATGAGGTTTAGCCACTTCTAATGTTTTACTTTCTCCAACAGTGATTTAGGAACACTATCCTCATCCAACAATGGTTGTTGTTCTACTTTTTATTTTTATTTTGTGGTTCTATTAATTAAGGTTCCTCTGCATATTTTAAACTATCATCATATTATACTAATTTCTTATGTGCCTTTTGATTCTACCACTTACTTTTTTTGTTGCACACTTGTAGCTTTCTCATTTTTTGAACACATCTAAAGAAGTGTTTCTAAGGTTTCTTCTACTATACTTTTTATGGGTGGGGTAGACTTCAATAGTAATAGGAACTTCTTGATTTCTCTTCTTACCATTTTATAATTACTCTAGTATAACTATTTTTCCTTTTGATAGTGAAATACTTATATTGTTAGAGCTTAGACACTCATATATCTTTTTGGTTTTTTCCCTTATTATTTATGTTGTGCTTTGAATATATTTTTTTCTATAATATATTCTACTTTTTGGAGGATAAGGATATTATTTTCTTAGGCTTCTTTAGCAATATTTTATTCCTTTTTAATAGTTTTAACTTTGGCATTGCTCTTATCCTTCCTATCTATTGTTTCTACCCTTTACTAAATACTTTTACAATTGGATCCTTAGGGTGGGACATGATAATTTGAGGTGTACCTTCTAAAAATTTGTTAAGCACCTCATATAATAGTGGTGATACAATGAATATGTTAGATTCAGTAGATTACAAATGATTATCATCTTTGTTGACCTTAAAAACTATATAAGTCTATAGTTATTTACAATATTGTGGCTTAGTTGTGCTCTCTCCTGCATTAATTTCTAATTTTTTTCAAAGAGTGACTCATACCCATACTAAAAAATACTATTATTATGGAAACCGTCCATATTCTCCCTTATTTTCTCTATGGCCAAAGTATTGAATCTCCATACACATGTTTTAATTCCTACTAGTTCTCTAAAGAAATAAAAGGCTAAGCATACTATTAAAAACTCATATCTTATTTTGTGGTGGTTCTTTTTTATTCTCTCTAGATTTTACAATAGTTTATCTCATAGGGTTTCATAAATTTTATATTATTTATCACTAGTAACCATTTCATATGTCACATGGATACAAGTTTCTATCACTAAATCCTCTCCTTCAATATCAAAAAATATGTAGGTGATACTTTGGAAATATACCTTACTCCAACATCTTTGATCTCACTAATGATGAGGAATTGTTTGTCAAATTGAGCACCTATGAGTGTAGTGATAGATTTATTGTTGGCATTCTCAGGTTTCTCTTGCTTATTCATGTAGTGTAGAAAAATGTACACCTTTACATTTTTCACGTTATGTTTGCATCCCCTTAATTAATTGGACTTAATTAAGCCTTTAATTGGCCCAATTATGCATTCAAAATCCTAATTAATTTCATTTTCTGAAAGGGAAACCCACATTTAATTAATGCCTACACTTAATTACATATCTTGGAAAATACATGTGTCTTAGGTTTAGGGCCTAGGACCTATTCGCCCAAGGGTGAATAGGTCCTCCTTAAGTCCCAGGATCCATTTTTAATATTTTTTTGGTGGCATTTTAATGATCTAAATTCAAATTGCAGCGTCAAATTATGGTGTTTAATTATCAAGTAATTAAGGAAATACCTATAAATACAAGGTTATTTTATCAAATTTGAATCCTAAGAAATCTAATATTTCAAGAGATCAATTACAAGATTATTGTCAAGATCATTGAAGAGAAGATTTATCATTCATTTATTGCAGAATTGAAAATCCTATCATGATGTCAATATTTATGTGTGTTCATGCATATTTTTGAGCTAACATTGTGATGTAGGTTTCAAGATTTCAAGTATCAAATCAAGTGTCAAATCAAGCATCCAATCAAGCCATTTCATGCAATATCCAATCCTTGGAGTGATGTTTTAGACTTTAGTCCTCTAAGGGTAGACATTAAAGGGTTTGGTGAGTTATAACAAGCTAGTGTTCATTCATCATTCCTCCATTTTTATCATTATTTCATTATCAAGGATTAATTATCAATCTAGGGTTTGACCAAGGAAAACCCTTATACACCAAAAATAAACATTTTTCTCCTCTTTGTGTGTTTGCAAATTTGCAAGTGAAGAAGGATTGTAATTGAATCAAAAGTGCAATTTTACAAAGTTGTCAAGATATGGAAACTCGCCACAAGTTTTATTTTCAACTGTCCAACAGTCAAACCTAGAGGAATCAAAAGCTTAGATCTGACATCAGAGGATTACAAAAACAATTTTCAGAGCCATATACAAAGACCCATTCTCCCTTGGGTGAATGAATCCTAAGCAAGACACTTTGCAACACTTTTGGTGATAGGTGTACACAACAATTTAACCTTCTCAAATTTGTTGGTTAACATTTGTTTCTAGTAGTATTATCATAATACTTCATGTTCCAAGTGATATATCTCATAAATTGGATTGTTAATGCACTTTTATTCTTCTCCCAAAATTGTTGTTCAGTCATATTTTACTATTTTATGTCATAAGGAAGTTAGGGAAACATAGTGTCCAAACCTAGGGTTGAATCACCTTGGATGTTGCAAGTCAATTCTAACCATTTGTGACACTCTCCCTCTTCCTAACGAACATGAAAAAATTGTATCACTGATTAGGTGGACACCTCTTTTGCGCTTTATGACATAGGACCTTCATTTCTAGGTCTTCCTAATTCACTTTCTCCCTTTTCGTTTGTTTCATTTTGGTGAACCTAACGTTGTACATCTTAATTTCTTATTTGGAGACATTCAAAACCCTAGTTCTAGGTATGCATTAGTGCGTTTTGCATTAGTGTTCTTTGCATTACATTTAACATTTAGTTTTGCATGTTTGCATCATTTAAATTCATAAAAAATAAAAAAATTGCATTCATTTTGTAGCTTAGGAAAATTCAATGTTAGAAAATGTCAATCAATAGAATCAAACCCAAAAGTTCCTAAGCATCAATGAAGCACAATCCTATTATGAAAAACCAAAATAACACAACAAAGTTACCTAAGTCCTCACATCATGGTTGAATCACCTTCATTGTTCTTCTTGATTTTGCTATCAAGATATGCAATGCCCTCAGAATTATAATTCTTTGTGTACTTATCTACCCTATGACAAAGAGAACAAAATATTGGAGAATCTAATTATCTCAACAACACGATAGCTGACTCAAATTCTAGATGATCAAAATGATGAATGGCAGAGGTATTTATAGAGAGGTGGATGGCAAACGAACAATTGAGATCAGAAGATTTTTATTTTGATCAATGGATGAAATTGAACAAGATAAGACAAGATAAGATTGGAACTGAAAGAGAAAGAGGAATTAATTGTTCAAATAGTTGAGTTGTTTTGTAAATTACCTCAAACAAAGTGAGATGAAGTGGTGTTAGTTAACGAAGGAAAAGCGGTAGCCAAAATAAGAAATTTTGAAGAAGATAAGCATTTGATTTAATTAATTAATTTAATTAATTAACTAAATTGAGAAAGTGGATGGATTAAATAATTAATTCAAATTAATTATTTAATATAGTGGAAGAGGATTTTTGGTTAAATAATTTGGAATAAATATTTAATTATAATCCAAAGTGATATGAATAATTAAAAAAATATGAATTTATTTAATTATAAAGATGGAAGAATCAATTAATGTCGTAATGTAATTTAATTAATCAAAAGAGGAATTATGGAAATGAAGGTGAATTAGTTAAATAATTAGAATTATTTAATTAATAGAGGAAAAATTATGTTCATAGGTGTAGGACATTTTTGAGTGTCTACATTTTCCCCTCTTTGATACAATGTAGTTTACCGCATTGTGTCAAAGAAAAAGATATGCCCCAATGAGATGAAGAATAAGGAAGGATGACGAGGAGGTAGTGGTATGCCCCCTTGAGAGGATAGGTGGGTTCAAAGAACATGAGTGTGCTCTCAAAATGGATGAGAGGACTAGAGGATAGAGAAAAATAATGAAGGATAATGAAGATGCAAAATAGAAGAAATGTTAGAGTAGAAAAGATGAATGTTGAGATAGAAGAAATGGATGTTAGCATAAAAGACATGGATGTTGAAATAGTGCTAGTTGAGATAATTTGTAGATATATTTTTTTATGCCAGGCTTTGCATTTAATCATCATTGGGTGGTAAAATATAACAAATTGACAACAAACACCATGGTATGACATAGACCAAAGTTTGCAAGGTCATCCATTTGTAAAGCAGACAGACATAGACAAGGAATGTCCTAACTTGTACTAAGGGTCACATTGCCCCAGGTTTTTTGTCAAGACAAATTGCAGACAACAATCAAATAAAAGACGAGTCATGAGACATCATCGCTCCTCTAAATCCTTCGTGGGAAATCCTCGAGGTGGCTAGTAACATGACCAAAGTAAATCCAAAAGATAAGAAAAAATAAACCAATAAGATCAACATCCATTTAGATTATTTTCCAATAAGTGTGTGTCAGTGTGTCAAGGGATGAAGTGAGTGACGAGTGGATTGTTTTGACAAGGCCTAGTTTCAGGAAAAGCAACATATCGTATAAGATGTCAAGTCTGGTTTTGATCATGTAACTACCTATATAAGGTAAATGACAAAGTGTGATAATGAAAAGGTCTAATTTCAAGGACACATCCTATATAAAACTATTGGTTTTGATCGATTTAACTGGTTTGATTGATTTGACAAATGATTGATATGACTTGGAGATTTGTTGGCTTGCTTGTCTAGTTAATTCAGGATTTGTGTTTGAAATGTAGATGATTATGTTGTGTCTGAGTTGACAATTTCTGATTTATTTTGACTGATCCGATGAACCTTAAAAGATTGACCTAGGGGGCCTCGAGGGCTCATCGACAAATGGCCTTGCCTATGTCCAGTCACGTAGAACTCGTAGTTCAACATGACCGTTGACTTTGTGTCAATGACAAAGGATCGAATCATGATTTTATTTGAAAACACCTAAAGGACTAACCTAATGTCGCAGGGACACATCGACAGATGGCCTTGCCTACATCTAGTTGCAGAGGCAACGTAGTTTGACAATGACAAAGACTGACATGACTGACTCTAACTCTGTTTTTGGGATTTTTTGAAAGTTATATGAATGTTTTTGGGTTTTAACATGTTTCGATTTGTTTGGATTTTGTTTTATAATTTTTTTTGGAGTTTTTTAGGACATTTTATGATTCTTATGAATTTTTTTAAGACATTTTATGATTTTTATGGCTTTTTGAAATGTTTTGATTTTTTGTTTGTTTTTGAATAGTTTACCCTCCAATGACAAGTATAGAATCCAATGAAGCCAGGTGTTAGGAAATTGCCCCAATCGGGTATAAGAATAACCAATAGGGATGGGATGGGACAAGGGTTTATTAGGGTCGGAAGGTGGAGGATAAAGGACATAAGACGTCAACCACTTGGGAGTCATGATAAAGATGACAAGGTCGGATGATGGATGTCAAATGGGGGATGATGGAAGCTAAAGGAATCATTAGGGAGTAAGGTGGAAGACCAGATAGAATAATAGTAGATGGCGGAGCAAAGACTGTCTACACATGGCACCTGTTTTCCAGGTTTTCACCATGGTACTTATCCAAAGCACCACTGGCATGGTTTTCACTATTGGACGATTTTTTTCTCTTTACTATTTTCTTGATTTTTTAATTTTTTTAATTTTTTTTGGTGTCACCAAGATGCCTATTTTCCAGGTTTTCATCAAGGCAATGATTTTTTCAAGAATTTTTTCTCTTTTTTCAAGTATTTTTTTTCAATATTTTTTTCTCATTTTTTGTATTTTTTTTAGGACTTATTTTCTCATTTTTTTGTATTTTTTTTAGGACTTTTTTGACAAGAGCTCTCTGAAGCTAGGTATAGAACTTGCACAGGTGCAAGCTATTGATGGGCTTGGACAAAGGTTCCCCTTCGGGCATGGACAACTGATAGGCACCATAAACAAAGGATGTTGTTATGACATATGGACCTAGCTAGTTGGGCTCAAATTTGTCAGATTTCTCACATTCTACTTGATTTTTTAGATTTTGCATCAACACTAAGTCTCCAATGTCGAAACGTCTGACCAAAACCCTTTTGTTGTAACTATGGAAAAGACAATTTTGGTATGCCTGTAGATGAGTCAAGGCTTCTATCTACGTTCATCAAGGAGCTGTAATTCATGCAGTCGGGATATACAGTACTCCTCATCCTAAATGATCCCTTTCATGGAGACTCGTAGGGAGGGGACCTCGACCTCTGTAGGAAAGATAGCCTTTGTACCAAAGACTAGGGTGAATGGAGTGGCACATGTGGGTGTGTGAATGCTTGTGCAATACGCCCATAGGGCAGGGTTAAGTTGAATGTGCCAGTCATGGCCAACGTCGTTGATAATCTTTTTAAGAATCTTGATTATGGTCTTATTGGATGCCTCAGCTTGGTCGTTACCTTGTGGGTAATAGGGCATGGAAAAGTGGTGTTGGATGTGGAACTTTTCACATAACTCAGGGACATCCTAATTTTTGAAGGGATCACCATTGTCAGTGTTGATGAATTGTGGGACACCATACCAACATATGATGTAATTGAGAATGAACTTGGTGATTTGTTTATCAGTTATGTATGTCAAGGGAATCTCTTCAATCCACTTCATGAAATATTCAGTTGCAGTGATAATGAATTTGTGGCCATTAGAGGAGGTGGGATGAATTTTTCCTATGAGGTCAAGTCCCCATTGGGCGAAGGGCCATGGAAAAGTGATTGGATGCAACTCCTATGCAAGCGCGTGGATGAGATCATTGTGTATCTGGCACTGCCAACATTTCTCCACAAAGTGATAGGCATCTTGTTCCATTATAGGCCTGTAATATCCCAGTCACATGATCTTCTTAGCTAGAGTTAGACCACTAGAATGGGCTCTGCATATACCTTCGTGTACTTCTCGTAAGGTAGTTTGTGCTTCATTAGTGTTGAGACATTTGAGTAAGGTATTGTCTAGGCCACGTCTATATAGGGTATCACCGATGATGGCATAGCAAGAAAATTTATGAAGGAAGGACTTGTGTTGGTTACTGGATAGGTCAGGTGGTAATGTTTGGGAATGCAAATAGTCATAAATGTTTGGATACCATGGGGAATCAGGACCAACAAGTTCACACACCATTTTAGATTATGGGACATCAAAAGTAAGGACCAACAACTATTCCACTAAGAACTCGTACAATGACATATTGTTGGGAATGTTTAAAAGAGATCCAATGGTGGCCATGGCATCAACTGCTTTGTTCTGAATTCGCGGGATATGGCAAAAGGTAATATTTGTAAAATACAGTTTAAAATTGTCAACCATTCTTTTGTATGGGGTCAATTTCTTGTCTTTAGTGTCATAGTCATCGTTGACCTATCAGATGACCAATTGGGAATCACCAAAGACTTGCAAACTTGTAATTTTCCATTTTATAGCCATGTACAATCCTGTGAGTAAGGCCTCATATTCTACAATGTTTTTTATACATGGGAAGGTTATTCTAAAGGATTTAGGAATAGTATCACCTTGAGGGGTGATGAATGGTAGTTCTACGCCTAATCCATGACTAGTGTATGAGCCATCAAAGTATAACTTCCATGTTGCACCAGTGTCTAGTACAAATATTGATTCATTTGGGAAATCAAAAAATCAAAAGGTGATCAACTTTTGTGGGTGCATCAGCAAGTTGGTCTGTGATAACCTATCCTTTATTACTTTTCGCTCCATGTATTGTATGTCATATCCACTGAGTATCATGACCCACTTAGTTAATTGTCATGTCAATGCTACCTTGCTAGGTAGGTATTTGAGAGGGTCTATCTTAGCCACTAGTCTTGTTTGATGATTTAGCATGTAATTTCTTAGCTTCTAAGTAGCAAAAACCACGGTGAGACAAGCATGTTCAATATGACTATAGTTCAATTCATACCCAGCTAGTGTGCGGCTAATGTAATAGATCACTCGTTATTTCTCATCATGATTATTTTGTGCAAGCAATGCCCCCAATGCAAAAGTGGTAGCTGATATGTAAAGGATTAGGGGCTTACCATCTATTGGTGGAATCAAAACAGGAGGCATCAAAAGGTACTCTTTAATTTTTTGAAAGGTTGCCTCACACTTGTCTTCCCCTATAAAAGGAACTCTCTTGTGTAACAAATACTGAAAAGGCTACCATTTATCGGCAAGTTGTGCAATGAAGCATCTAATGGACTGAAGTCGGCCTTGCAATGTTCTGAGTTGACTGATTCCTATTGGGGGAGGCATATCTAATATAGCTTTTACTTTTTCCAGGTCCACTTCAATGCCTCTACGGGAAACTATGTATCCTAAGAGCTTTCTTGATGTCACGCCAAAGGCACATTTCTTAGGATTTAGACGAAATTTATATTCTTTGAGCCTTTTCAAAAAAAATTCAAGGACTCTCAAATGATCACCACGTGTCAAGGATTTTTCCAAAAGGTCATCAACATAGTCTTCCACCAATGTGTGCATGAGATCATGAAATATGGTGGCCATAGCTCTTTGATATGATGCACCTACATTTTTAAGTCCAAAGGGCATGACATTCCAATAGTATGTACCCATGGGCAAGTGAACACCATCTTATGTTGATCGTTAGGGATGATACGGATCTGATTATACCTCGAGAAGCCATCCATGAGGGATAACATCTCATAGCCTGTCATTAGATCTACTATGATGTCTATATTAGGAAGTGGGAAGTCATCCTTCGGACATGCTTTGTTTAAGTCATAGAAATCGGTGCAGATACAAATTTTTCCATTTAGTTTGTTCACTGGTACAAGATTTGAGATCCAGTCTGCATAGTCAATAGGTCTTATGAAACCAACATCCAATAATTTATTGAGTTTAGCTTTGACTAGTAGAGTTATTTGAGGATGCATTTTTCTAAGCTTTTGTTTGATAGGTTTTGCATTTGGAAGCAATGGTAAATGATGTAGGACCAATGCGGGGTCCAACCCAGGTATATCAGCATAAGACCATGCAAAATTGATTTGATGTTCTCATAAAAAGTCTTGAAATTCTAGTTTTTCTTCTTTTGTCAGGGATGTTGCAAAGAGAACAATCTTAGGATTCTCTATTGTACTTACATTGACTTCCATTACTTCTTTGATCAGCATTAGGGATCTCTCTTGATTAACAGGGAGAAAGTCCAACCCTCCATCCTCGAGTGTCTCAGAGAGGTTTTTTCCCTTGGATATGTCCTTTATTTTTACATTTTCCTAGTCAAGAGGCGCCTTGCGGTTTTCACCTAAAGACCTTTCATTTTTCATTTTATTTTTGTCATTTTTACAACTAGAGGGTGGAACAATCTCACCAAAATATGTCGTAACATCAAGATCTATAGTGAAATTAGCCTTATGGTCCCCATGTGGTATGCCTTCTTGCAGTCCCATGAATTTAGCAATGGCTTCATCATTTTCAAATATGTCCAAGGTGGGTGGATCTTGTTGATCCCAATCGACCAATTGTGAGTAAACAAGGGGAATATCATCATCATTGTTACTAAAGGAGGGGAAGCGGCAGATAGGGTAAAGACAGATGTATTATCAGGGTCCCAAAAGGAATCAACATAGATATTAATATCCATGAGGTTGGTAAAGGATGGGCGGGGTATGTCAAATTCATGAAAAAAATAATCAAGCTCATAGTCAATGGTGGTACAAGAATCCCACTCATATTCATTAGAGTTGGTGTCACTATAATAGATGTCAGTAGGATTTTCAGATGTCTCAACATCTTTCGAAACAATTACATCCTTATTTGAAAGCACCTTAGTACTTGAAGCACGAATCCTAATCGATACAAACCCTAGCCCTAAATTCTTTGGTCACTTAAGAGGCATCAAGGGTTCTCTCATTCCATTTTTATGTATGCCAAGTCCACTGATTCCATCATAACCCTTTTATTTCATGAGTTGAAAGCCTTTACCATATTGTTCTATTGATAGCAACTACAAATCTTCTTCATATTTGTAGATCCAATCTGAAATATCATCAATGTCTTCTTTGTTTAACTATCCCCAGTTTGTGGAGGTGGTGGCGGGAGGAACTTTAATGACAAATTTAGGTTCCATCTTGTAGACGGGCCTGCCATAGGACTGTGGAGACTTTGGTAACTTAATGATGTAGTAGGAAGCGTTCATATGATACTCCCCACACCCCTTGTCCTAGATCTGAATTTTGGGATCAATGAATGGAATGGTAGACGTGGAGAATTTAGTCAGAGTGGATGGTTCAATGTAATTAGATGGAGCGAATGTTGTAGATTCATGATTTATAGGCACTTGTTGTTCAAGGACCCCCCTCAAGTTGGTGTGATATTGAAAGGGGTTAGGATCGCCAATGATTGTGATTTCAGTGCCATTGTAAGGAAACTTCAGACATTGATGGTATGTGGATGGAACAACTTTCATGGCGTGAATCCATGGTCAATCAAGGATTAGGTTGTATGGTAGTTCAATATCTAGGACTTGGAATGTGGTATCTATTACTTTTGGTCCAACTTTGATAGGTAGTATGAGAAGACCCTCAAAAGAACGTTCTTCGTCATCATAGGCTTTGATGACAATGCTCTTAGTTGTGTCCACACAGGTTTCAGAGAGGCCCAATGCCTTCACTAGTTTTAAAGTGTAAATTTTCAATCCAACTCTACCATCTACTAGGACTCATTTGACCTTGTTTTTGTGGATGAAGACCTCAAGGTGTAATGGGTCGTTATGGCTTGAATTGGGTTTAGAGTAATCTTTTTAAGAAAAAAGAGACATGGTGGGAGTTGTCCAAATATCCAACCATGGCTTCAAATCAGTTGACGTCCAGGTCAGTAGGGACATAGGTTTCTTTCAGAGCCTTGTCGAGGATAAGCTTTGTGTTCAGGTGATATGCACAAAAGCTCAAGGATAGAAATATGTGCGGGTCTCTTTCCCAATTGGTTAGTAAGATTGTATTGGGCTTTGGATTGTGGTTGCTTTGGAGGAGGATCGGATATGGTAATATTTTCCCTATGGGTAGTAACAACACATTCAGGCTGCTTATTAATGGTGATTGTGTTAATATGATCATCAGTAGCTCAGAGATGGTTAATAATTTTGTAGTCAAAAGAGGCATTGATATAATTGGCATGGGTGTATGTCCTTTGACCCGAACTGGAGGGTTTTTTGGAACCATGGTCTTGCAACAAATTATTGAAAATCATATGGTCTTTATTAGAAGTATGTTTTTGTCCCTCGACCTCCATGGTACCATTTTCAATTAGGTCTTGAATCATGTTCTTCAACTGATGGCATCATGAGGTCTTATGCCCTTTGATGCAGTGGTAATCATAGAAGGCATTTTCATCCCACCAAAAGGGTTTGAATTGTCCTCAGTCATATGGTTTGGGCTCTTGGAGTTGTATGACATTTTATTGTACCAATTTCTTTAGAATAGTTTCAATTGGTTTGGGTAAAGGAGTGTATTGTCTTCGTGGGTATTATCATGGTTGTCTTGGGAGTCCTTGTTCTTGATTATTTTGAACCATGTTAGTTGATTGGTTGGGGACATATGATGGGTTATTGTTCGTGTTGGATGTTGTGAGTTAATGTGGGACCTGTCCTATTCACAACTTTGGCATCTACGACTCCATCATTTGCCACATTCTTGTTACGAGACCAAAACTTGTTTTTATCATTTGACGTTCCTTGGGCATTTTTTGTTTTGGTGTATGTTTTAATTTCCCCTTTAGCGATAAGGGTTTTCTCAAGGATTGGCCCTAATTCAATGAGGAAGATGAATGTGTAACAAAAATGGGCTTCCAAGCATACTTTAAGTTTGTGTTCAAGTTTTGCACGAACACAATATTTTTTTGTTTTTCAAGAATTTCAATAGGACAACGGCTAGCTAAGCTTCTCCATCTCTGGAAGAATGTTATAAAAGCTTCACCCTCTTCTTATTTAGTTTGACATAAGGAAGCAATAGTGATGTCATTTTTGATATTGAAGGAAAAATGGGTGATAAACTTTTCATCTAGATCATCGAAGGTTCGAATACCTATAGGTAGGTGGGAAAACCAGTCTAAAGTAGGTCATGTAAGACTTCTAGGAAATAGTTGCATTAAGTATGTTTTGAAGCAATGTAAATCAAGGCCATATGAAATTACCTCACATGATCAATGGGGTTTCATCTTCCTTTATATTTAGGAAGATTTGGCATGACATAATTGGGAGGAAGAGGAGACATGTATAATGTCCTATCAAATGGGTAAGGGCATAACTCTTCAATAGAGTAAGTCTTCTTGTTTGTCAATGTCATAGTTTCTACTTGCTTTTGCAATGCAAACATTTGATTGGCTAGGACATCATATGATGTGATGGTTGTGCCTACGGCATTTACAATTGCATTTTTGTAAGGTCCTAAACTTGTGTTTTGCGATCCAATTTTTGTGTGGGATGGTATGTTGGTGTTGATATGGGGTATGGATGTTTGAGTTGTGTTTGGAATTTTGATTTGTGGTGTGAATGTTTGAGTTGGAATTGGAACTTGTATTTGAGGGATGTGTGTGGTATGAGTTGGAATGTATGAAGTGATAGCATTGGATTGCATTGGGAGAGGATTGGAAATGTTTAGGCCTTGTGTGTATTAACTATTGACTTGGAAGGACCCTTGTGTACATTGGTATTTGTGTTAGTTCTTTGAATATAAGATCTAGTCCATTTATTTGTGCCAAAAAGATTTGATAACATGGTGTTTAAGGCACTAGATGTTCCAAATGGAGTTGATGATGTAGTGTTTGTGGCATTTGAGGTTCCAAGTGAATTTGAAGATATGTTGACTATGTTAAATGGATTAGGTGCAGAACCAAGAGGTTGTGACATGGATTGTGTTAGGGACTGTGTCATTTTTTGCGTTGTGGATTGTGTCCCTAATTGTATTATTGATTGTGTTCCAAATAAGGGTGCAGAAATCGAGGTGGAAGTTTGAGTTGGAACCCCTTGTGACAAAAGAATTTGTTTGTGGGGTCTTGGAACCACAAGGTGTAGACATGCTAAGTCCCTGGTTTTGTTGGTTTGGGGTGGGTGTTGCTTGAAGTGTGTTTGCGTCAGAGCCCTGAGGTAGTTTAGCACCACTATGCAAAATTTTGGCCAATAACCTTTGGGGATCTAATAGCACTATCTCTTCTATGAGTGATGCAACCTCTAGGTCTTGGGTAGTTGCTTCAACTTTCTTTATAACTACTTGTCCATGTGGGTCTCTTATGAGGAATTTTTCAAAAGGATTGTTGGATGTCTTGGGTGGTTCACTAGAAGAGGTTCCAAATTTTAAGTTGCTCATGTGGTTATAAAGGTCATCGTCGTCATGAAAAAGATCCATTGCTCGAAGTTTCTTTTGCAATCTAGTTTCAACCATATAAGGCTTGCTCAAGATGAAGGTGGACAATATGCAACTAAGACTTATGCTTTTGGTAATTTTGTAAAATAGGGTACGCCTAAATGCAATGCAACTATTTTTTTGGGTTTTTGAATATATAGGGATGTCTAATGACGACGCCTAGATTAAGAGTCAAGGTGATGATAGTCTATGACTAAGTTATGCAAAGTGTGGAATGAAGAGATGGATGAATATGACCTAGTATGAAGGCTAAAACCTAAGATATGGTTACTAATCAAACTAAAGTAGGTATAGAAACTAATTTGATTATCAATGACCTTGGGTATAATGAATACTAATAGGATATGTTGACAAGGTGGTCTCAATTGGGCTAATGGGCTGAGGAACCAACCTAAATGACGGGGACTAGGATAAATGTTGTCTAAAAGATAAGGTCAAGATATTACAAATTTGAGGCTATGGTCTAGTCTAAGTTTCATGAGTTTCCAAATCAAGAGATTTATGCAAGCTAAAAGGATGACCTAAGGTTTAATCTATGGGGAATGCAAAAGATGAGGTGATGGATGAATGAATGAGCAAGTCCTCGGTCTAGATAAATTTAAACATCAAGATTTTTTTGGATGTGTTGACCTAGTTTGTGTCAAAGTTTGAATGTCGTAAGTTTTAGGTGTGGTGTTTGTTTGAGATTTGTTTAAATACATACACATAAAACACTTGGAAGACAAAGTGGTTATTCACTAATATATCACAAATAAAGACAAGCACAACCTAGATAGAAAGGTTTGTATACTTGATATAGCTCACTAAAATACCCTGGATCAGTGTGGAACACTTCTCCTTCTCAAGAGTAGATAGCTTAGAAGTTTGGTGGCATAGGCTCCCCCTTATAGTGCACTCACTTCTCAAGCTCACCAACTTTGAATTCTCGAGTAGTCACTTCCCGAGAATTCACTATCTCTACTCAAGGGAGTTAGTAGTGAGTAATCTTCGGGCATGATATTGTACCTAACACTATACCAAGCAATGGCCGAAAGTTGAGGCTTCTAAAAACAAGAGGGTTCTAGTAAATACTCAGGGACATGGCACCTCGCGAGCGTCCAACAAGCCACTTAAGGCTTTAATTACTCTACTAGGAGCTCTTATACCTTTAAAAGAAAAGGTAGGTACCCTATTTCGAATGACATTGCATGGCTAAGGCCTACATACCATGAGGACTTGATAGTTTAGTCTTATCCATTTATATACTGGCTAGAGCCAAAAATCAATTGGAGTTGTTCCCTCTTGCAAGGCTAACCCCTCTAAAGGATTAACACAGAAAAAGATGGGTTTGGCTTTTTGATCACCGAGTTTGCACAAGGTGAGAGAATAATACCTACCATCTTTACAAACATAACAAACAATGGTTTATTACCCCCTAGTTAAGTCTACGTGAAAGAAGACAGTTGTTCCTTTTAAACACCAATTGAAATGTTGTCTAAGCTATACAGACAATTAGTTTCAAAATCAAACCTTCGACGAATGTCCTGCATCTGATGTCATTAGTAATTTCAATTCTAAATCTTTGACAAACGAGAGTTTTAGATTCTTCGAGTCTTGGACAAACGATCCTACACAAAAAGACCAAATTAGCAAAATTAGCTCCAAAATTAAACAAAACTAAAGTAAAAAAAAACATTTACCGTAGAATCTAATCTAAATTAGAATAAATTCTAACTAAATTAATCCTAAATTAAATTAAGTTTAAATTTTATATTAAATCTAAATTAAAAATCAAATCTAAATTAAAAAGCTAAGTCTAAACTAAAAAGAAAAGTCTAATTTAAATCTAAAAATCTAAATCTAAATTAAGGTTAAAATCTAACTTAAAGTTTATTTAAAATCTAATTTAAATCTAAATGAAATCTAATTAAAATCCATTTTAAATCCAATTTTAGATCTAATTTAAATCTGAATCAAAGTTAATCTAAAAAATTAAAACTAAAAACTAAAAATCAAAACTAAGTCTAAAATTAAAAGTCAAAATCTAAACTAGATCAAACTAAATTAAAATCTCAACTAAATTAATTGAAATTAACATTAATCAAAATAGCATGATTACAGGCTGAAATGATTTGATTGCAGGATGCTTTCAAGGAGCATTTGTAAATTCTCTGAGAGGCACTTCAGGTGAATATCAACTCGTCCTCAAATGTTGTAGTTGTAAACAAACCTTGCACTATTTCTTCGAAGTTGTCTAAGAGCTGGTGGAGGAATTTATCAAGCTGTGCAACAAGGATAAAAAGATTGAAGGGACTCCACAGGGATTGGGGTTAATGGTTTTTGGCATCAGATGGTCTAATAGAAAGAAGCGAAGCATTGTTTCTTTCATATTTTTCAAGCAGAAATCAAACAACCAACTAAGGATTAGCACGGATTGCTATTATGAAATCTTTCATTACAGTTGCACTGGGAAAAAGTGTGAATGAGGCGACAATAGCAATAGAGGCGTACAAGACTCTCAGAGATTGGGGTCTCTATCCAGCTGATCAAGTGGTCAAAGATCTTTATGCGTAATAAGGAGAGAAATAACGCTTTTGCTAAATGGGTTTGTAGAAAAAAAAACGCTTATTACAGAAATAAGTAATTACTAATTATGAAATCCATTTGCAGAAATAAACGCATATTACAAGAATAACACTTTTTCCAAATTAGTAATTTTTGTTAACAGAAATACATGCATCAATAGCAAATGTATCAAGAAGAGATAATAACTCCATTTATCAACTGACTTTGCTCAATAGATACTCTACAAAAACGTTTGTCATAGGAAGCCTATTCAGCAAACCAGAACATATATACATGATATGCAAAATAAGAATAGCCAAGAAATTTGCGTCAAGTTCACCATCTGTAGCTTAGGAAAATTCAATGCAAACGTCAATCAATAGAATCAAACCCAAAAGTTTCCAAGCATCAATGAAGCACAATCCTATTATGAAAAATTAGAATAATACAACAAAGTTACCTAAGTCCTCACATCATGGTTGAATCACCTTCATTTTTCTTCTCGATTTTGCTATCAAGATATGCAATGCCCTCATAATTATAATTATTTGTGTACTTATCTAGCCTATGACAAAGACAACAAAATATCGAAGAATCTAATTATCTCAATAGCACGATAGCATATTCAAATTCTAGATGATCAAAATGATGAATAACAGAGGCATTTATAGAGAAGCGAATGGAAAATGGGCGGTTGAGATCAGAAGATCAGAAGAGTTGTTTTGGAAATTACCTCAAACAGAGTGAGATGAAGTGGTGGATCCATTTAGTTAACAGAGGAAAAGCAGTAGTCAGAATAAGAAATTTTGAAGAAGATAAGCATTCAATTTAATTAATTGATTAAATTTAAAAAGTGGATGGATTAAATAATTAATTCAAATTAATTATTTAATATAGTGGAAGAGGATTTTTGGTTAAATAATTTGGAATAATTATTTAATTATAATCCAAAGCGATATATGAATAATTAAACAAATATGAATTTATTTAATTATAAAGATGGAAGAATCAATTAATGTCGTAATGTAATTTAATTAATCAAAAGAGGAATTAGGGAAATGAAGGCGAATTAATTAAATAATTAGAATTATTTGATTAATAGAGGAAAAATGATGTTCATAGGTGTTGGACACTTTTCACTATCTACACATTTTGTATACATCTTGCATTGTGGTTGCATCAAGGGTGTCTTTCAGTCATTTAGATTCAATTTTAGCTCAAAATTGTATTCCAAAATTTATCATTTTTCTCACTATTTATCCCTAGTTGCACTTGCATTAGGACACTTGAAACTGGAAAAATATGTCAAAGAGATCACAATCTGCAACCTGAAACAAAAAGGACAAACTTCAAACCAAAAACACAAACTTTAATTTTTCCAACCCATGTACAAAGACCCACTCGCCCTTGAGTGAACCTGTCCTTGTATAGGTGTTGTTTCAAATTTATGGGAATCGCTTTGTCTTTGTTTGCTTCATCTCATTTTGCTGTCAGATTTGAGTTTCAATTTAAGAAAATAGAAAATTTTGTACTTTTTTGCATTAAGTTTAATTGGTCAAATTAAGGATGTTGTTTGAAATCATAATTGGCATTAAAAAGAATTTTTTTTAGGTTATTTGCACCTTAATTAGTCATTTATTAGATATGAATATTGCATTCACATTTGTTAACAGAGGAAAAGCGGTAGTTAGAATAAGAAATTTTGAAGAAAATAAGAATTCAATTTAATTAATTAATTAAATTTAGAAACTGGATGGATTAAATAATTAATTCAAATTAATTATTTAATATAGTGGAAGAGGATTTTTGGTTAAATAATTTGGAATAATTATTTGATTATAATCCAAAGCGATATGAATAATTAAACAAATATGAATTTATTTAATTATAAAGATGGAAGAATCAATTAATGTCATAATGTAATTTAATTAATCAAAAGAGGAATTAGGGAAATGAAGATGAATTAATTAAATAATTAGAATTATTTGATTGATAGAGGAAAAAGGATGTTCATAGGTGTAGACATTTTTCAGTGTCTACACATTTTGCATACATCTTGCATTGTGGTTGCATCAAGGGTGTCTTTCAGTCATTTAGATTAAATTTTAGTTCAAAATTGCATTCCAAAATTTTTCATTTTTCTCACTATTTATCCTTGGTTGCACTTGCATTAGGACACTTGAAACTAGAAAAATATGTCACAGAGATCACAATCTGCAACCTGAAACAGAAAGGTCAAACTTCAAACCAAAAACACAGACTTTAATTTTTCCAACCCATGTACAAAGACAAGCTCGCCTTTGGGTGAACCTATCCTTGTACATGTGTTGTTTCAAATTTATGGGAATCGCTTTGTCTCTGTTTGCTTCATCTCATTCTATTGTCAGATATGAGTTTCAATTTCAGAAAACATAAAATTTTGTACTTTTTTGCATTAAGTTTAATTGGTCAAATTAAGGACGTTGTTTGAAATCATAATTGGCATTAAAAAGAAATTATTTTTAGGTTCTTTGCACCTTAATTAATCATTTATCATATCTGAATATTGCATTCACATTTGTATTTTAACAACTTCATCATGGATATGTGTTTTGGTAAAATATGTGTGTCCTTGAGATATTTGGTAGATGTTTCAAGTTGTGTGTTTGGTGATGACCCTAATGAAATTAAGCCCATTCATGAACCTTCACCTCCTAATGAATGTCCCCATGAGGTTTACATATTAGGCCAAGATGAAGATAGCATGCAACAATTCATACAAGACTCCCTACACAACCTTGAGAATAATGCATCCTTTTATCCATCCATGCAAATACCACCTATAATCCCATCACTTGATATGTTCAACCTTTTACATCCTAAAATTGAAGCACAAAGAAAGCCTCAACCATCAATCATGAATGAACTTGTTAACAAGGACAATAGTGATACTCTTCTATCTAATTCTCATCAAGTAACCAACACACCCATTAACTTAGAAGAGAGTTATGGTCAAGGCTTTAAGATCTTAAATAAACAAGGATGTGACATAACAAATGAGCATGAAATTCATCAATTACTAGAACAAATACCATCTAAAGATACTAAGGGGTTAGGATATCAAGATCTCCCCCCCTTGCACATCTCCTAAGGGAAAAGGTGTTCTCTTTCACAAGATCATTTCAAGAGACCAACTAATACCTCACATGGAGGATAGGGTCACCTTAGATCCTCCACCTCCACCTCAACAAGTTTCCCAATCAAGCAAAATATAAAGGCCTTACAAACTCAAGAAGTTGCAATTTCCTTTTCCTATGTCCAAGAATGAAAAAAATTTACACACACTCCTTAATCAAGGACTTATAACATTGCCAACTATCAAGGAAAATTGAAAAGGAAAAAGCACAAACATGTCTCATTGTCAATATCATAGAACTCTTGGACATAGTACGAATGAGTGACATGTCTTAAAAAAGAATCATTAGCGAATTTGAACTATTTTCACGTGAATATGATCGTCTAATCACTTAGCAATTGATCACTTTGCTCCTTGTCATGTGATAGTTATAGGATCATCGCATGATCACTATTATATGTTTTACATTTAATGCAAATCATTTTCTACATTTCAAGCAGCACATTCTCATCACCTACCTCGACTCATCCTTGTCCTACACTTAGAAGGGGTAAGGGGTTAGATAGCCTTGTCCTAGTACGTCTCTTATAATTATCCCTTTGGCTAGTTGTCCACCTTCTGCCTATGATGAACAAGATTGGCATGCGGGTGACCTGCTATAGGTTGACTCGCATGTGCCATACTAGTCTTTTCTTTTTCTTTTCATTTTCTATGTGATTACATGTGTGTAATGCGATCCCCTGTACTATGGTTCTTGGCATGTATTTATATGTTTGTGAGCCTACTTTGGAGGACCCTTGTCACTCCTTGGTGCAAGGATACAAAGGAAGTGAGTATGTTGTGACATTCTTCTATTTGTAGCTACATTCTTCTATATTTCGTAAACATTTATTTTTAACTTGTCCACTGTTTTCCTTTTGGGGATGATGCAAGGTGTTGAGACATTTAGGTCTCTTCCATGTTGACCCAAAATCTTTTCTTTATTTTCACTCTCTATGTGTCATTCTTCCTTTGTGCTCATTGTTCCAAGAGTTATTTGGGGAATGGTGACAATTTCGAGCTTGATTATATCATGATAGCAAAGACATAATGTTGACCCCAAATCCATGGATCGCTTATGTGTTATCTGAGGATTGCATATGGGGGAAACCTCCTTTCCATGACGTATCTCTACTTGGAAACATATGTTTAGCATAGGGATTTCTAAATAAAGCTCTCATATATCAACGTTTATTATGTTTTACTTTAAAGTAATTGCTCACGGCATGGTGTTTAGCAATTTCTTTAAAGTGGGGGTAAATGCATCCCTACTCATTGTTTGCATATTTCCTTTAAAGTGTGGTCCTCTTAATTCATGTGATGTGTCTTCTTCTTGGTGACATTAGGTTCCATGTCCTTCAAGAGTGTGACCTTTCTTGGCATATGATATTTCTCTTAGTGGTAATGTTATGGCTTGCATTCCCTAAGGTGTGAATCCTTTATTCCTTGACTAGTCCTCTCTTGGTGACATTGAGTGAGATGTTCTCTAAGGTGAGATCTTTCATGAACTAAGAAAAATCCCTATGACTATCCTATCCTATTGTATTTAAAACTTTTTCATGGCCACCAAGCATAACATAACTTGCTTTCCAGTGGAGCCTTTGTGTTTTTCATGAGTGTCTAGCATAATGCAGCTTGCTAGCCTTGTGGAACCTTTTGTTTGTGTGGCACCTTATCAAAGTTATCAAGAGATATAACTTTTGGTATGGTTGGCATATGGGAGCCTGTAGACATGGCATGAATTTCCCATTAGCCATCCTTTTTGTGGGTTCATACCAACCTAGTGTGTGTTTCTTGCTTTCTTGGGGTTCACCTAGTGGACATCGGATTTCACTAGCCCTCATGAGTATATTTTGTTTGCATAGTGGACAACAATTTTTCACTTGTGAACATTTTTTTATGGACAACAACACAACTGCGACTAATCCATCCTTCCTTTTCTTTCTTTTTGAATTAATTTTGACATTGTATGATTGTGCATCTTGTGTTGCGGCTGCAAGAATGTGTCCCTTTGTGCTTATGTTGGTTTTCCATGGGATCTTGATCTTGGGGGCTTAGCCACCTCCTTGATCTTTGTCATCATATCCCATCGACATTTGTACACTTGGACCTCTCTTAACATATATTTGTCTACTTTAGTGTGAGTCTGAGCGCAAGTTCATACTCTTACTAAAGTGGGAGCTAAATGTAGTGTAGAAAAATGTACACCTTTACATTTTCACATTATGTTTGCATCCCCTTAATTAATTGGACTTAATTAAGCCTTTAATTGGCCCAAGTATGCATTCACAAGCCTAATTAATTTCTTTTTCCGAAAGGGAAACCCACATTTAATTAATGCCTACACTCAATTACACATCTTGGAAAATGTGTGTCCTAAGTTTAGGGCCTAGGACCCATTCACCCAAGGGTGAATAGGTCCTTAAGTCTTGGGATCTATTTTTAATATGTTTTTAGCAATATTTTAATAATCTAAATTCAAATTGCAAAGGTCGGCTTGTGGTGTTTAATTATCGAGTAATTAAGGAAATACCTATAAATACAAGGTTATTTTATCAAATTCAAATCCTAAGCAATGTAAGATTTCAAGAGATCAATTACAAGAGAAAATATTATTTTCAAGAGCATTGGAGAGTAGATTTATTAGTCATTTATTGCAGAATTCAAGATATTATAATGATGTCAAGATCTATGTGTGTTCATGCATGTTTTTGAGCTAACATTGTGATGTAGGTTTTAAGTTTTCAAGTATCAAATCAAGTGTCAAATCAAGCATCCAATCAAGCCATTTCATGTAAGATCCAATCCTTTGAGTGATGTGTTAGACATTATTCCTCTAAGGGAATCCATTAAAGGGTTTAGTGAGTTGCAACAAGCTAGCACTGTTCATTCATCATTCCTCCATTTTTATCATTATTTTATTATCAAGTTTTAATTACCAAAGTAGGGTTTGACCAAGGAAAACCCTTATACACCAAAAAGAAACTTTTTTCTCCTCTTTGTGTGATTACAAATTTATAGGTGAAGGAGGATTGAAATTGGATCAAAAGTGCAATTTTGCAAAGCTGTCAAAGTTGTTAAGATACGGAAACTCACTTACAAGTTTTATTGTTGGATTTCTAAGAGTCAAACCTAGAGGAATCAAAAGCTTT
Source organism: Sequoia sempervirens (assembly GCA_007258455.2). Lineage (NCBI taxonomy): Eukaryota > Viridiplantae > Streptophyta > Pinopsida > Cupressales > Cupressaceae > Sequoia > Sequoia sempervirens. The sequence continues at coordinate 119,626,253 of VDFB02000363.1, read as the reverse complement.
GATCCGACATCAGAGGATTGCAAAAAGAATTTTTAGAGCCCTATACAAAGACCCATTTTCCCTTGGGTGAATGAGTCTTAAGTAGGACACTTTGCAACACTTTTGGTGACAGGTACATAGCAATTTAACCTTCTCAGATATGTTGGTTAATGGTTGTTTCTGGTAGTTTTATCATAATACTTCATGTTTCAAGTGATAGATATCATAAATTGGATTTTTAATGCACTTGTATTCTTCTCCCAAAATTGTTCAATCATATTTTACTATTTTCTGACATAAGGAAGTTAGGGCAACATAGTGTCCAAACCTAGGGTTGATTCACCGTCGAGGTTGCAAGTCAATTATAACCATTTGTGACACTCTCCCTCTTCCTAATGAACATGGAAAAAGTGGATTGATGATTAGGTGGCACCCCCTTTGTGCTTTTTGGAATAGGTACCTTATTTCTAGGTCTTCCTATTTCACTTTCCCCCTTTTCATTCGTTTCAATTCCATAGTTATTTTACTCTATAGATTTTTTATTGGTAATAAGGAAGGGCTTATTTGAGTATGTGAATTCACCATGTATATGGATCAATACCAAGAAGATCTATTTGGGATCATTACAAGAATTTGGGAAAAAAATTAAAATATCTAATTTTAGCTTACCAATGTTATTATATTGTGTCAAAAAACCTAGAATTACTATATCTCTTAGGGTTTTATATTCTTCTATGGAGCCACTATGATACACCTCCATAATTTTAGAGTAAATTTACTTTTGAACATTATCTACATAGATAACCTCACTAATAATATTTTGAGAAGGTTCTTTTGGAGTCATTTTCCATAGGTTTATGTGGAAATGGTTTTTATATTATCTTTACCAACCTTTTGATGTCCTTGGCTTCAATCAAGTGAGGAATAGATGTTCTTTCCATAAATCCCAATTTTTCTTCTCTTCTTTCACTCTTCTACAAAATATCCCACTTCTTATCTTTCATGTAATGACATATATATTTTATAATTTTCTTTGTGTGATTTTCCTTACCTTTTACTTCCTTTTATAACGTTTTCATTCTACTATACTAGCATTATATCTTATATCATTTTGGTTTGATTGTTTGACCCTTCATGTTTTATGTTAACTCAATTAATTTCTTCTCATGCTAAGTACTTTTTATTATATATTCTAATACATAATATACATGGGTTTTGTATAGTTTTAATTTTAGTCTACTTCTTCTAAGTAAAACTTTACTCTCATTCCATTAACATATCCATCCAAGAGTTTATTTTACAAAGTCTTAAGTTTAATGGAACTAGTTGTTTGGATGCCATATATGTGATAGGGTCCTAGCCATA
>VDFB02000363.1:119607208-119624809 GCA_007258455.2 Sequoia sempervirens | reverse complement strand
TAGTCCTGTTTCAGGAAGATTATGCCAGAATAGATTTCAGCCAAATGGGTATCCAGAAATGTAGAAATCACTTTTCAAGCCTGGTAGTGGGACTAACTCGCCACTGATGGTGACTTAGTCCACTTGGGAATCTCAGGAAATTTGGGGTAGGAATCTGTAGCTCTTAGTCTCCACTCCTCTTCTTGATAGGTGTCTGGTTCTAAAACTACAAAAATGGGGCTGAAAAGGGTCTCCAAGCTTCACTTAGGGATTTGCTGGACTTGAATGACTTTGATGGATTGAAAACACCTTTTTATCACATTTCTCTTTGATAAATCTGCATACAAGACCTACAAAAGACACATGCAAAGAGGGGAAAAAGGGTTAAGGGTTAGAGAATAGGGGCTTGCCTTGGTCAAACCCCAATTCGGTAATCAAACCCTTTATAATGAAATGAAATAGAAAGAGAATGATGAATGAACAACATGCAATGTCACAACTCACCAAACCCTTGATGTAGAAATCTGAAGAAATGCAAGTAGATGCTCCAATGGATGCTTGATAATGCTTAGAAATGCTTGATAATTATGAATGATTGTATGCAAATGTGTGGATGAATATATTAGACTAAAGGTGGTGAAAATGAGAGGAAAACCCTTTATTTATACTTGATTTTACAAAATTTCCCAAAAATAACACATCATAGGTTGACCTTAAGGTTAAGAGAATAATATCCCACCAGAAATTTAAAATAATTTTGATTTTTGTGCCTAGTGGGACTAAGTCACCCTAGGTGGCGATTTGATCCCACCAAGGCAATTTTACTAGGTATCGGGAATTAAAGTGTATTTAATGATATTTAACGGGATTATTCCCCAAAATACACTTAAGTAGGGTTAGAAAGTGTATTAAGGGGTCATTTAAACATAAGAAAGGGTCAAATTAGTGATGACAAGCCTAGAAAAGCGTGAAATTTTGTTACAACACTTTACAAAACTTTGAAATAAGTCTTGGTAAGTGATAAAAAGAGGTTATTTAAGTGAATTATATTGAAAAGGTCCTAGAAAAGTGTGAAAGTGGGTTACAACACTTCACAACACTTTTACAAGACATCCTAGAATTCTTAATGATTGTAAAAGAGAAACTCAAATGAGTGTAAAAATGTCCAAATATAGATTTTTTGGTGACACACCTTATAATTGTGAATACCCCAAAATGAACACATGACATTTTATAACTAGCAAATAAATACTTCCCAATCAAAGACTAAAATTATGCATAATAATTCGAGGGTTTTCAACTCACAACATAATACAAAAGAACACCAACATAAGCTACAACTACTCATCACCATGAATTATACCTTCAAACACATATATTCCTTAAGATACTTAAAATTTTATGAATCCTTTTATTGTGTTGTTTTCTTCCAAATCCTTCCAATCCCTTTCAATCTCCTCCTCTTTTCCACCTCTTTTCCCTTGCAAAATCCATGCCAAAATAGATAAAATAAATCCATCTTTGATTCTATTATGAGTGACCAATATGCCATCTTGAGGCTCCATGTGTGCCATAACTCCCTTCTTCGCCCTAAAATCTATCCCACTTCTAGCAATTCAATTCTTTCAAGTTCCATACCCATGATTGTGATTGCCTTATTTAGTAGGGTTCCATATTGTTAATTATGCCCCTTTCTTATTTTTTAGATTTATAAACCATTTAATACAATACTAGATTTTCAAACTCAATTTATTAAATATAAAGAAAAGTGAGTCTAGGCAATCAAGGCTATACAAACAAGGATAACACACCAATATTGTCTATACCAAAAGGATCGAAAACAACTCACATCAAAAGATAAACACATAACTATTTAAAACTGCAACATTGAACATCTAGAGACTAAGTCATGAATCAAAACGTTCAATAGAAAATATAACATTTAAAAGCATGATTATAAACCAAACAATGTTAATAGTATTACGACACCTAAACAACTTATTAAATGCATGGAACACACACTCATGACCTATGAATAGTGCTACTATGTGTGCATTCCCAAATGACATGGTATAATGTCCCTATATTCATGCTTTGTTGCTCTCTCACAGAGTATTCTCTCCCTCTTTGAATGAGAGGGGGAAACTATCCCTACATCCACCTCACTATCATGAAAATAGTAACTAGTCCATAAACTCAATTAAAAATTATTAATCATTATTTTACAATAATCCACATACCATAACCTATGATTAAAGCAATAAATTGGTGCATTAATAAATATTTAAATAATCTTATGAATAATACATTGCAATTAGGTTAACACAATAAATTTCAATAAATAGAGAAAGTAAACCAAACACACATTCCATGGAATACCACTAATTATACATACAACAAAAGAAACATTTATAACCTTGCACATCTAATCAACAAATTACATTACTTTATAATTTCATCTAATTTGTATAGTCAAAATGGGCTAGACATATTCTTAAATCTATTGTTATTAAGGAATTTAAATAGTAACTTATCTAAGTGAAGGTTAAATTATAAATATATTCTCTTCAATTCAGGTGATATGAAATTTTGATAGCCCGAGTAAAAATATAGTAAAAATTATTGTTTCTTAGTGCTCAGAAATTTATTTATTAATTATAGAACATATATAGAAGCATAAATACTAATACTAAAGCAATAAAATATGCAATAAAACAAGGATACCAACATATGTGGAGAAAACCCTTTCAACCATCAAAGAGAGCACAAACTTGTCTCAAATATAGAGTGAATCAATACAACTTGTTCCTTAAGTCAAAGAGGATTCAAACAATATACCAACATAGCCTATAAACCATACAAATCACTACCCCAAGACCTCAATGTCTTTAGGAAAATTCACCGACACCAATTCATAATGGAAAATTCATCGCCAACAATTCACTATGGGAAAATTCACCGCCATGACAAATTCATCACCAAATAAAGTTCACCGCCAACAATTCACCATGATAGAAAATTAACCGCCATTAATATTTTTTAATATATATTTCCAAAACTTTGATTTATTTTGCAAAAGAATCATTTGATTTATGATAATAGAAATAAAAATATTTTTAATATATTTTATTTTATCAGTGATCTGTAATTGATTTATGATAATAAAAATAAATCAATTTTTAATATATTATCATGTTAAAAACATTCATATCAAAATAAACATTAAAAAAATTACTATTGAGATGAATAGAAATTACTATGAACCAAGCCTAACACAAAAATAAATCATTTCAATAAATCACAATTAGAGAGGTGTATAACTAGCATACATATATTAAATATTAATATATATAAAATATGCCCATAGTTATCATTATTGAGGTTCCTATTGCATTGAGGTAAAATGAAAATAGGCGCCTCAAGAATTTTAATTAGAGTTTTTGTTAAGATTACATTTTGAAATAGAAGTAGAGTTTAAATATTACATTAATTAGGGTTATGGTTAGAATTACTCAGTTACTGACATAAAAATGAAAGACACCCCAAGAAGGATATCTCTTGATGTTTATATATATATCCTAAACCTAATAGAATTATTTCGCTAATTATACCCTAAATTTGATTGAACCCTGATTGAACCCTAATCATAAACTTGATCCTTAGTAAACCCTAAAATAAAATGAGCACTTCTTAAACTCTAACCCTAACCCTAATTAAACACTAAGCATAATTGGACTCTAAAACTACTACTAATTAAACTTTAACCCTAATTTAACCCTAAACCTAGCCCTAACCATAATTGAATTTTAACCCTAACTTTGAACACTATTTTAATCCTAACCCTAACACTAACCCTTATTTTGATTGAATCCTAACTATAACCCTAACTCTAATTGAATATTAACCCTAATTGATCCTCAATCCCAACCCTTTAATTGAATACTAAACCTAACTCTGATTATAACCCTATTTGAATGTCAATTGTAACCCTAATCCCAACCTTTATCATAAAATTATAACACTAATTGAACCCTCATCTTAGCCCTAATTGATGCCTAACCTTAATTAAACACTAATTTACAAGAACCCTAATTAAATCCTAACCCTATTTGTACCTTAACCCTAATTGAACCTAGATTGAATTGTAACCCTAATTGTACCCTAAACCTAATCCTAACTCTAACCCTAATTGAACTGTAATCCTAAGCCTAACTTTAATGGATGGTTAACCTACTTGAATACTAATTTAACCTAATCTTAATTAAATTATAACAATAATTATACCCTAACCCTAAACCTAATTTGACTCTAACCCTAATTATACCCTAATTTAGCTGTAATTGCATTCCTAACCCTAATTAGACTCTATCCATAATCCTAATTAAATTCTAACCTTAATTGGACCCTAATCTTGAGCATAATTGAATCTTAATCGAGTCCCAACCCAAATCAAACCTTAACCCTTTTTAAACCATAACTCTAACCTTGATTAAATTGTAACCCTAACCCTAACTATCACCCTAGTTGAAAACTTTAATGCCAACCCTAACCCCACCCCAACCCTAACCCTAACCCAAAAAATTTATTCTAGAACCCTAACCCTAATTGACCAACAATTGAACCCTAACCTTAATTAAACCCAAATAATAATTGCAACCTTGTTTTAACCCTAACCCTTACCCTGGTATTTTTTTAGAACCCTAATCATAAGCCTAACCATAATTTAATCTTAATGTTATCCTAACCTTAACCCTAACCCTAATTGAACCCAAAGCTTAACTCTAACCCTAACACCAACCCTAACCCTAACCCTAACTCTAACTCAAAGCTTTATCTTAGAACCTTAACCCTAACCCAAGTTAAACCATTACCCTAATCTTAATCAACCACTAACCCCAACCATAACCCAAACCCTAAGCTTTATCCTAAAACCTTAACCCCAATATAGCCTTAAAACCCCAACCTTAATTGAATTGAACCCTTAATTAAACCTTAATCATAACCTTAGCCTTTAACTTTAACTCTAAACATAGTTGAATCCTAATCTTAATTCCAGTTGAGCCCTAACACTAATTAAATGTAAACACTAGTTATAACCCTAATTAAATCCTAATTTAATGTAAACTCTTCTCATAGTTGTAACCCTAAATGAGTTATAACCCTAACCCTAACCCAAACTTTACCCTAGAACCCTAACCCTAATTGAACACCAATTGAACCCTTATCCTAGCCCTAGTTGAATCTTAACTCTAATGAAACCCTAACCCTAAGACTAATTAATCCCTAACCCTAACTCTAACTCAAACCATAACCTCGATCTTAACGTGTAGTTCTCCTAACCCTTACCCTAATTATAACCCTAATATAAGTCCAACTCTAACTCTAACCCTAATTGAACACAAACTCTTACCCCAACCATAACCCCAAGATTTATCTTAGAATCATAACCCTAACCCTATTTAAATTCAACCCTAATTAAACTCTAACCTAATTGAACTGAAACAATAACCCAAACCTTAATTGAATCCTATTCCTACCTTAACATTAACCCTAATTAAATTGTAATCATGAAACCTAACCCTAACCTAACCCTAACCTTTACCTTAAGCATTATCCTATAACCCTAACTTTAACCCTAATTAAACTATAATCATGAATTCTGACCCCAACATAACTGTAACCTAATTGAACTCTAATTGAACCCTTTTGAACCCTAACCCTAATTGTAACCTTGATCTAATCCCAATCACTCTAACTCTAACTCTAAGTTTTAACTTAAAATTTTAATTGAACCCTAACCCTAATTAAATCATAATCAATACATAGATAATAATAATGTTATATAATAATCATTACATAGGTAATAATGTTATATAAATTACATAATAATTGATTAAATAATATTGAATATGTTTTAAAAAATTGAAAGCATTTAAAAAAAAAAAATCATTCATACTCTATTTTATTCAAAATATAGCAACTTAAATCTAATATAAAGAGTTTTTATAATAATTACACATTAACAACAATTTAAAATTATAAAATTAAATAAAAATAAAATATAATAAATTTATTATTACATATAAAAATAAGTTTTTAAATAATTAATATATTTAAAACTAGCACATTGATCTTTAAAAAATTAATGCAATTAGGAATTACATTTACACTTAAATTTATCATATAATTTAAAAATAATTTACATAGCATTGTCATCAAAGTCTATGATAATTAAATTGAATGCTTATCTTCTTCAAAATTTCTTATTCTCACTATTGCTTTTCCTCCGTTAACTAAATGGATCCACCACTTCATCTCATTCTATTTGAGGTAATTTCCAAAACAACTCTTTTGATCTCAACCGTCCATTTTCCATTCGCCTCTCTATAAATTCCTCTGTCATTCATCATTTTGATCATCTAGAATTTGAATAGGCTATCGTGCTATTGAGATAATTAGATTCTTCGATATTTTGCTGTCTTTGTCATAGGCTAGATAAGTACACAAATAATTATAATTCTGAGGGCATTGCATATCTTGATAGCAAAATCGAGAAGAACAATGAAGGTGATTCAACCATGATGTGAGGACTTAGGTAACTTTGTTGTGTTATTATGGTTTTTCATAATAGGATTATGCTTCATTGATGCTTAGAAACTTTTAGGTTTGATTCTATTGATTGACGTTTGCTAACATTAAATTTTCCTAAGCTACAAATGGTGAACTTGACATGAATTTCTTGCCTATTCTTATTTTGCATATCATGTATATATGTTCTGGTTTGTTGAAAAGGCTTCCTATGACAAACATTTTTGTAGAGTATCTATTGAGCAAAGTCAGTTGATAAATGGAGTTATTATGGGCGTTTATTTTTGCAAATGGATTTCATAATTAGTAATTACTTATTTTTGTAATAAGCATTTTTTTTTTCTACAAACCCATTTAGCAAAAGTGTTATTTCTCTTCTTGTTACGCATAAAGATCTTTGACCACTTGATCAGCTGGATAGAGACCCCAATCTCTGGGAGTCTTGTACGCCTCTATTGCTATTGTCGCCTCATTCACACTTTTTCCCAGTGCAACTGTAATGAAAGATTTCATAATAGCAATCCGTGCTAATCCTCAGCTGGTTATTTGATTTCTGTTTGAAAAATCTGAAAGAAACAATGCTTCTTTCTCTTAGACCATCCGATGCCAAAAACCATTAACCCCAATCCCTGTGGAGTCCCTTCAATCTTTTTATCCTTGTTGCACAGCTTGATAAATTCCTCCACCAGCTCATAGACAACTTCGAAGAAATAGTGCAAGGTCTGTTTACAACTACAACATCCAAGGACTATTTAGTTGAGATTTTAATTTAGTTTGATCTAGTTTAGATTTTGACTTTTAATTTTAGTCTTAGTTTTGATTTTTAGTTTTTAGTTTTAATTTTTTAGATTAACTTTGATTCATATTTAAATTAGATCTAAAATTGGATTTTAATTAGATTTCATTTAGACTTTAAATTAACTTTAAATTAGATTTTAACCTTAATTTAGATTTAGATTTTTAGATTTAAATTAGACTTTTCTTTTTAGCTTTAGTTTTTAGCTTAGAATTAGCTTTTTAATTTAGATTTAATTTAGGATTAATTTAGTTAAAATTTATTCTAATTTAGATTAGATTCTAGGGTAAATGCTTTTTTTTTCACTTTAGTTTTGTTTAATTTTGGAGCTAATTTTGCTAATTTGGTCTTTTTGTGTAGGATCGTTTGTCTAAGATTCAAAGAATCTAAAACTCTCGTTTGTCAAATAATTAGAATTGAAATTACTAATGACATCTGATGTAGGACATTTGTCGAAGATTTGATTTTGAAACTAATTGTATGTATAGCTTAGACAACATTTCAATTGGTGTTTAAAAGGAACAACTGTCTTCTTTCACGTAGACTTAACTAGGGGGTAATAAACCACTGTTTGTTGTGCTTGTAAAGATGGTAGGTATTATACTCTCACCTTGTGCAAACTCTGTGATCATAAAGCCAAACCCATCTTTTTCTATGTTAATCCTTTAGAGGGGTTTGCCTCGCGAGAGGGAATGACTCCGACTAATTTTTGGCTCTGGCTAGTATATAAATGGATAAGACTAAACTGTCAAGTCCTCATGGTATGTAGGCCTTAGCCATGCAGTGTAATTTGAAACAAGGTACCTAACTTTTCTTTTAAAGGTATAAGAGCTCGTAGTAGAGTAATTAAAGCCTTAAGTGGCTTGTTGGACGCTTGCGAGGTGCCATGTCCCCGAGTATTTACTAGAGCCCTCTTGTTTTTAGAAGCCTCACCTTTCGGCCATTGCTTGGTATAGTGTTGGGTACAGTATCATGCCCGCAGATTACTCACTACTGACTCCCTTGAGTAGAGATAGCGAATTCTTGGGAAGTGACTACTCGAGAATTCGAAGTTGGTGAGCCTAAGAAGTGAGTGCATTGTAAGGGGGAGCCTGTGCCACCAAACTTCTAAGCTATCCACTCTCGAGAAGGAGAAGTGTTCCACACTGATCTGAGGTATTTTAGTGAGCTATATTAAGTATACAAACCTTTCTATCTAGGTCGTGCTTGTCTTTATTTGTGATATATCAGTGAACAACCACTTTGTCTTCCAAGTGTTTTATGTGTGTGTATTTAAACAAATCTCAAACAAACACCACACCTAAAACTTACAACATTCAAACTTTGACACAAACTAGGTCAACACATCCAAAAAAATCTTGACGTTTAAATTTATCTAGACCAAGGACTTGCTCATTCATCCATCCATCACCTCATCTTTTGCATTCCCCATAGATTAAACCTTAGATCATCCTTGTAGCTTGCATAAACGTCTTGACTTGGAAACTCATAAAACTTAGACTAGACCATAGCCTCAAATTTGTAATCTCTTGACCTTATCTTTCAGACAACATTTATCCTAGTCCCCGTCATTTAGGTTGGTTCCTCAACTCATCAGCCCAGTTTGAGACCACCTTGTCAACATATCCTATTAGTCTTCATTATACCCAAGGTCATTGATAATTAGATTAGTTGCTATACCTACTTTATTTTGATTAGTAACCATATCTTAGGTTTTAGCCTTCATACTAGGTCATATTCATCCATCTCTTCATTCCAAACTTTGCATAACTTAGTCATAGACTATCATCACCTTGACTCTTAATCTAGGCGTTGTCATTAGACATCCCTATATATTCAAAACCCCAAAAAAATAGTTGCATTGCATTTAGATGTACCCTATTTCAAAAAATTACCAAAAACATAAGTCTTAGTTGCATATTTTCCACCTTCATCTTGAGAAAGCCCTATATGATTGAAACTAGATTACAAAAGAAACGTCGAGCAATGGATCTTTTTCATCATCACGATGACCTTTATAACCAAATGAGGAACTTAAAATTTGGAACCTCTTCTAGTGAACCACCCAAGAAATCCAACAATCCTTTTGAAAAATTCCTCATAAGAGACCCACATGGACAAGTAGTTATAGAGGAAGTTGAAGCAGCTGTCCAAGACCTAGAGGTTGTATCACTTGTAGAAGAGATAGTGCTATTAGACCCCCAAAGGTTCTTGGCCAAACTTTTGCATAGTGGTGCTAAACTACCTCAGGTATTTGACGTAAACACGCTTCAAGCAGCACCCACCCCAAACCAACAAAACCAAGGACTTAGCATGTCTACACCTAGTGGTTCCAAGACCCCACAAACAAATGCTTTTATGCCACAAGGGGTTCCAACTCAAACTTCCACCTTGATTTCCGCACCCTTATTTGGAACACAATCAATAATACAATTAGGGACACAATCCACAATGCAAAAAATGACATAGCCCCTAACACAATCCATGTCACAATCTCTTGGTTCTGCACCGAATCCATTTAACATAGTCAACATATCTTCAAATTCACTTGGAACCTCAAATGCCACAAACACTACATCATCAACTCCATTTGGAACATCTAGTGCCTTAAACACCATGTTATCAAATCTTTTTGGCACAAATAAATGGACTAGATCTTATATTCAAAGAACTAACACAAATACCAATGTACACAAGGGTCCTTCCAAGTCAATAGTTAATACACACAAGGCCTAAACATTTCCAATCCTCTCCCAATGCAATCCAATGCTATCACTTCATACATTCCAACTCATACCACACACATCCCTCAAATACAAGTTCCAATTCCAACTCAAACATTCACACCACAAATCAAAATTCCAAACACAACTCAAACATCCATACCCCATATCAACACCAACATACCATCCCACACAAAAATTGGATCGCAAAACACAAGTTTAGGACCTTACAAAAATGCAATTGTAAATGCCGTAGGCACAACCATCACATCATATGATGTCCTAGCCAATCAAATGTTTGCATTGCAAAAGCAAGTAGAAACTATGACATTGACAAACAAGAAGACTTACTCTATTGAAGAGTTATGCCCTTACCCATTTGATAGGACATTATACATGTCTCCTCTTCCTCCCAATTATGTCATGCCAAATCTTCCTAAATATAAAGGAAGATGAAACCCCATTGATCATGTGAGGTAATTTCATATGGCCTTGATTTACATTGCTTCAAAACATACTTAATGCAACTATTTCCTAGAAGTCTTACATGACCTACTTTAGACTGGTTTTCCCACCTACCTATAGGTATTCGAACCTTCGATGATCTAGATGAAAAGTTTATCACCCATTTTTCCTTCAATATCAAAAATGACATCACTATTGCTTCCTTATGTCAAACTAAATAAGAAGAGGGTGAAGCTTTTATAACATTCTTCCAGAGATGGAGAAGCTTAGCTAGCCGTTGTCCTATTGAAATTCTTGAAAAACAAAAAAATATTGTGTTCGTGCAAAACTTGAACACAAACTTAAAGTATGCTTGGAAGCCCATTTTTGTTACACATTCATCTTCCTCATTGAATTAGGGCCAATCCTTGAGAAAACCCTTATCGCTAAAGGGGAAATTAAAACATACACCAAAACAAAAAATGCCCAAGGAACGTCAAATGATAAAAACAAGTTTTGGTCTCGTAACAAGAATGTGGCAAATGATGGAGTCGTAGATGCCAAAGTTGTGAATAGGACAGGTCCCACATTAACTCACAACATCCAACACGAACAATAACCCATCATATGTCCCCAACCAATCAACTAACATGGTTCAAAATAATCAAGAACAAGGACTCCCAAGACAACCATGATAATACCCACGAAGACAATACACTCCTTTACCCAAACCAATTGAAACTATTCTAAAGAAATTGGTACAATAAAATGTCATACAACTCCAAGAGCCCAAACCATATGACTGAGGACAATTCAAACCCTTTTGGTGGGATGAAAATGCCTTCTATGATTACCACTGCATCAAAGGGCATAAGACCTCATGATGCCATCAGTTGAAGAACATGATTCAAGACCTAATTGAAAATGGTACCATGGAGGTCGAGGGACAAAAACATACTTCTAATAAAGACCATATGATTTTCAATAATTTGTTGCAAGACCATGGTTCCAAAAAACCCTCCAGTTCGGGTCAAAGGACATACACCCATGCCAATTATATCAATGCCTCTTTTGACTACAAAATTATTAACCATCTCTGAGCTACTGATGATCATATTAACACAATCACCATTAATAAGCAGCCTGAATGTGTTGTTACTACCCATAGGGAAAATATTACCATATCCGATCCTCCTCCAAAGCAACCACAATCCAAAGCCCAATACAATCTTACTAACCAATTGGGAAAGAGACCCGCACATATTTCTATCCTTGAGCTTTTGTGCATATCACCTGAACACAAAGCTTATCCTCGACAAGGCTCTGAAAGAAACCTATGTCCCTACTGACCTGGACGTCAACTGATTTGAAGCCATGGTTGGATATTTGGACAACTCCCACCATGTCTCTTTTTTCTTAAAAAGATTACTCTAAACCCAATTCAAGCCATAACGACCCATTACACCTTGAGGTCTTCATCCACAAAAACAAGGTCAAATGAGTCCTAGTAGATGGTAGAGTTGGATTGAAAATTTACACTTTAAAACTAGTGAAGGCATTGGGCCTCTCTGAAACCTGTGTGGACACAACTAAGAGCATTGTCATCAAAGCCTATGATGACGAAGAACGTTCTTTTGAGGGTCTTCTCATACTACCTATCAAAGTTGGACCAAAAGTAATAGATACCACATTCCAAGTCCTAGATATTGAACTACCATACAACCTAATCCTTGATTGACCATGGATTCACGCCATGAAAGTTGTTCCATCCACATACCATCAATGTCTGAAGTTTCCTTACAATGGCACTGAAATCACAATCATTGGCGATCCTAACCCCTTTCAATATCACACCAACTTGAGGGGGGTCCTTGAACAACAAGTGCCTATAAATCATGAATCTACAACATTCGCTCCATCTAATTACATTGAACCATCCACTCTGACTAAATTCTCCACGTCTACCATTCCATTCATTGATCCCAAAATTCAGATCTAGGACAAGGGGTGTGGGGAGTATCATATGAACGCTTCCTACTACATCATTAAGTTACCAAAGTCTCCACAGTCCTATGGCAGGCCCGTCTACAAGATGGAACCTAAATTTGTCATTAAAGTTCCTCCCGCCACCACCTCCACAAACTGGGGATAGTTAAACAAAGAAGACATTGATGATATTTCAGATTGGATCTACAAATATGAAGAAGATTTGTAGTTGCTATCAATAGAACAATATGGTAAAGGCTTTCAACTCATGAAATAAAAGGGTTATGATGGAATCAGTGGACTTGGCATACATAAAAATGGAATGAGAGAACCCTTGATGCCTCTTAAGTGACCAAAGAATTTAGGGCTAGGGTTTGTATCGATTAGGATTCGTGCTTCAAGTACTAAGGTGCTTTCAAATAAGGATGTAATTGTTTCGAAAGATGTTGAGACATCTGAAAATCCTACTGACATCTATTATAGTGACACCAACTCTAATGAATATGAGTGGGATTCTTGTACCACCATTGACTATGAGCTTGATTATTTTTTTCATGAATTTGACATACCCCGCCCATCCTTTACCAACCTCATGGATATTAATATCTATGTTGATTCCTTTTGGGACCCTGATAATACATCTGTCTTTACCCTATCTGCCGCTTCCCCTCCTTTAGTAACAATGATGATGATATTCCCCTTGTTTACTCACAATTGGTCGATTGGGATCAACAAGATCCACCCACCTTGGACATATTTGAAAATGATGAAGCCATTGCTAAATTCATGGGACTGCAAGAAGGCATACCACATGGGGACCATAAGGCTAATTTCACTATAGATCTTGATGTTACGACATATTTTGGTGAGATTGTTCCACCCTCTAGTTGTAAAAATGACAAAAATAAAATGAAAAATGAAAGGTCTTTAGGTGAAAACCGCAAGGCGCCTCTTGACTAGGAAAATGTAAAAATAAAGGACATATCCAAGGGAAAAAACCTCTCTGAGACACTCGAGGATGGAGGGTTGGACTTTCTCCCTGTTAATCAAGAGAGATCCCTAATGCTGATCAAAGAAGTAATGGAAGTCAATGTAAGTACAATAGAGAATCCTAAGATTGTTCTCTTTGCAACATCCCTGACAAAAGAAGAAAAACTAGAATTTCAAGACTTTTTATGAGAACATCAAATCAATTTTGCATGGTCTTATGCTGATATACCTGGGTTGGACCCCGCATTGGTCCTACATCATTTACCATTGCTTCCAAATGCAAAACCTATCAAACAAAAGCTTAGAAAAATGCATCCTCAAATAACTCTACTAGTCAAAGCTAAACTCAATAAATTATTGGATGTTGGTTTCATAAGACCTATTGACTATGCAGACTGGATCTCAAATCTTGTACCAGTGAACAAACTAAATGGAAAAATTTGTATCTGCACCGATTTCTATGACTTAAACAAAGCATGTCCGAAGGATGACTTCCCACTTCCTAATATAGACATCATAGTAGATCTAATGACAGGCTATGAGATGTTATCCCTCATGGATGGCTTCTCGAGGTATAATCAGATCCGTATCATCCCTAACGATCAACATAAGATGGTGTTCACTTGCCCATGGGTACATACTATTGGAATGTCATGCCCTTTGGACTTAAAAATGTAGGTGCATCATATCAAAGAGCTATGGCCACCATATTTCATGATCTCATGCACACATTGGTGGAAGACTATGTTGATGACCTTTTGGAAAAATCCTTGACACGTGGTGATCATTTGAGAGTCCTTGAATTTTTTTTGAAAAGGCTCAAAGAATATAAATTTCGTCTAAATCCTAAGAAATGTGCCTTTGGCGTGACATCAAGAAAGCTCTTAGGATACATAGTTTCCCGTAGAGGCATTGAAGTGGACCTGGAAAAAGTAAAAGCTATATTAGATATGCCTCCCCCAATAGGAATCAGTCAACTCAGAACATTGCAAGGCCGACTTCAGTCCATTAGATGCTTCATTGCACAACTTGCCGATAAATGGTAGCCTTTTCAGTATTTGTTACACAAGAGAGTTCCTTTTATAGGGGAAGACAAGTGTGAGGCAACCTTTCAAAAAATTAAAGAGTACCTTTTGATGCCTCCTGTTTTGATTCCACCAATAGATGGTAAGCCCCTAATCCTTTACATATCAGCTACCACTTTTGCATTGGGGGCATTGCTTGCACAAAATAATCATGATGAGAAATAACGAGTGATCTATTACATTAGCCGCACACTAGCTGGGTATGAATTGAACTATAGTCATATTGAACATGCTTGTCTCACCGTGGTTTTTGCTACTTAGAAGCTAAGAAATTACATGCTAAATCATCAAACAAGACTAGTGGCTAAGATAGACCCTCTCAAATACCTACCTAGCAAGGTAGCATTGACATGACAATTAACTAAGTGGGTCATGATACTCAGTGGATATGACATACAATACATGGAGCGAAAAGTAATAAAGGATAGGTTATCACAGACCAACTTGCTGATGCACCCACAAAAGTTGATCACCTTTTGATTTTTTGATTTCCCAAATGAATCAATATTTGTACTAGACACTGGTGCAACATGGAAGTTATACTTTGATGGCTCATACACTAGTCATGGATTAGGCGTAGAACTACCATTCATCACCCCTCAAGGTGATACTATTCCTAAATCCTTTAGAATAACCTTCCCATGTATAAAAAACATTGTAGAATATGAGGCCTTACTCACAGGATTGTACATGGCTATAAAATGGAAAATTACAAGTTTGCAAGTCTTTGGTGATTCCCAATTGGTCATCTGATAGGTCAACGATGACTATGACACTAAAGACAAGAAATTGACCCCATACAAAAGAATGGTTGACAATTTTAAACTGTATTTTACAAATATTACCTTTTGCCATATCCCGCGAATTCAGAACAAAGCAGTTGATGCCATGGCCACCATTGGATCTCTTTTAAACATTCCCAACAATATGTCATTGTACGAGTTCTTAGTGGAATAGTTGTTGGTCCTTACTTTTGATGTCCCATAATCTAAAATGGTGTGTGAACTTGTTGGTCCTGATTCCCCATGGTATCCAAACATTTATGACTATTTGCATTCCCAAACATTACCACCTGACCTATCCAGTAACCAACACAAGTCCTTCCTTCATAAATTTTCTTGCTATGCCATCATCGGTGATACCCTATATAGACGTGGCCTAGACAATACCTTACTCAAATGTCTCAACACTAATGAAGCACAAACTACCTTACGAGAAGTACACGAAGGTATATGCAGAGCCCATTCTAGTGGTCTAACTCTAGCTAAGAAGATCATGTGACTGGGATATTACAGGCCTATAATGGAACAAGATGCCTATCACTTTGTGGAGAAATGTTGGCAGTGCCAGATACACAATGATCTCATCCACGCGCTTGCATAGGAGTTGCATCCAATCACTTTTCCATGGCCCTTCGCCCAATGGGGACTTGACCTCATAGGAAAAATTCATCCCACCTCCTCTAATGGCCACAAATTCATTATCACTGCAACTGAATATTTCATGAAGTGGATTGAAGAGATTCCCTTGACATACATAACTGATAAACAAATCACCAAGTTCATTCTCAATTACATCATATGTTGGTATGGTGTCCCACAATTCATCAACACTGACAATGGTGATCCCTTCAAAAATTAGGATGTCCCTGAGTTATGTGAAAAGTTCCACATCCAACACCACTTTTCCATGCCCTATTACCCACAAGGTAACGACCAAGCTGAGGCATCCAATAAGACCATAATCAAGATTCTTAAAAAGATTATCAACGACGTTGGCCATGACTGGCACATTCAACTTAACCCTGCCCTATGGGCGTATTGCACAAGCATTCACACACCCACATGTGCCACTCCATTCACCCTAGTCTTTGGTACAAAGGCTATCTTTCCTACAGAGGTCGAGGTCCCCTCCCTACGAGTCTCCATGAAAGGGATCATTTAGGATGAGGAGTACTGTATATCCCGACTGCATGAATTACAGCTCCTTGATGAACGTAGATAGAAGCCTTGACTCATCTACAGGCATACCAAAATTGTCTTTTCCATAGTTACAACAAAAGGGTTTTGGTCAGACGTTTCGACATTGGAGACTTAGTGTTGATGCAAAATCTAAAAAATCAAGTAGAATGTGAGAAATCTGACAAATTTGAGCCCAACTAGCTAGGTCCATATGTCATAACAACATCCTTTGTTTATGGTGCCTATCAGTTGTCCATGCCCGAAGGGGAACCTTTGTCCAAGCCCATCAATAGCTTGCACCTGTGCAAGTTCTATACCTAGCTTCAGAGAGCTCTTGTCAAAAAAGTCCTAAAAAAAATACAAAAAAATGAGAAAATAAGTCCTAAAAAAAATACAAAAAATGAGAAAAAAATATTGAAAAAAAATACTTGAAAAAAGAGAAAAAATTCTTGAAAAAATCATTGCCTTGATGAAAACCTGGAAAATAGGCATCTTGGTGACACCAAAAAAAATTAAAAAAATTAAAAAATCAAGAAAATAGTAAAGAGAAAAAAATCGTCCAATAGTGAAAACCATGCCAGTGGTGCTTTGGATAAGTACCATGGTGAAAACCTGGAAAACAGGTGCCATGTGTAGACAGTCTTTGCTCCGCCATCTACTATTATTCTATCTGGTCTTCCACCTTACTCCCTAATGATTCCTTTAGCTTCCATCATCCCCCATTTGACATCCATCATCCGACCTTGTCATCTTTATCATGACTCCCAAGTGGTTGACGTCTTATGTCCTTTATCCTCCACCTTCCGACCCTAATAAACCCTTGTCCCATCCCATCCCTATTGGTTATTCTTATACCCGATTGGGGCAATTTCCTAACACCTGGCTTCATTGGATTCTATACTTGTCATTGGAGGGTAAACTATTCAAAAACAAACAAAAAATCAAAACATTTCAAAAAGCCATAAAAATCATAAAATGTCTTAAAAAAATTCATAAGAATCATAAAATGTCCTAAAAAACTCCAAAAAAAATTATAAAACAAAATCCAA
>VDFB02000363.1:119550027-119607108 GCA_007258455.2 Sequoia sempervirens | reverse complement strand
ATAGGTATGAATGATTTTTTTAAATGCTTTCAATTTTTTAAAACATATTCAATATTATTTAATCAATTATTATGTAATTTATATAACATTATTACCTATGTAATGATTATTATATAACATTATTATTATCTATGTATTGATTATGATTTAATTAGGGTTAGGGTTCAATTATAATTTTAAGTTAAAACTTAGAGTTAGAGTTAGAGTTAGAGTGATTGGGATTAGATTAAGGTTACAATTAGGGTTAGGGTTCAAAAGGGTTCAATTAGAGTTCAATTAGGGTTACAGTTATGTTGGGGTCAAAATTCACGATTACAGTTTAATTAGGGTTAAAGTTAGGGTTATAGGATAATGCTTAAGGTAAAGGTTAGGGTTAGGGTTCATGATTACAATTTAATTAGGGTTAATGTTAAGGTAGGAATAGGATTCAATTAAGGTTTGGGTTATGGTTTCGGTTCAATTAGGTTAGAGTTTAATTAGGGTTGAATTTAAATAGGGTTAGGGTTACGATTCTAAGATAAATCTTGGGGTTATGGTTGGGGTAAGAGTTTGTGTTCAATTAGGGTTAGAGTCAAAGTTGGACTTATATTAGGGTTATAATTAAGGTTAGGGTTAGGAGAACTACATGTTAAGATTGAGGTTATGGTTTGAGTTAGGGTTAGGGTTAGGGTTGGGGATTAATTAGTCTTAGGGTTAGGGTTTCATTAGAGTTTAGATTCAACTAGGGCTAGGATAAGGGTTCAATTGGTGTTCAATTAGGGTTAGGGTTCTAGGGTAATGTTTGGGTTAGGGTTAGGGTTATAACTCATTTAGGGTTACAATTATGAGAAGAGTTTACATTAAATTAGGATTTAATTAGGGTTATAACTAGGGTTTACATTTAATTAGTGTTAGGGCTCAACTGGGGTTAGGATTAGGATTCAACTATGGTTAGAGTTAGAGTTAAAGTTAAAGGCTAAGGTTATGATTAAGGTTTAATTAAGCGTTTGATTCAATTAAGGTTGGGGTTTTAAGGTTATATTGGGGTTAAGGTTTTAGGATAAAGCTTAGGGTTTTGGTTAGGGTTGGGGTTGGTGGTTGATTAAGATTAGGGTAATGGTTTAACTTGGGTTAGGGTTAAGGTTCTAAGATAAAGCTTTGAGTTAGAGTTAGGGTTAGGGTTAGGGTTGGTGTTAGGATTACAGTTAAGCTTTGGGTTCAATTAGGGTTAGGGTTAAGGTTACGATAACATTAAGATTAAATTATGGTTAGGCTTATGATTAGGGTTCTAAAAAAAAGATTGGGGTAAGGGTTAGGGTTAAAACAAGGTTGTAATTATTATTTGGGTTTAATTAAGGTTAGGGTTCAATTGTTGGTCAATTAAGGTTAGGGTTCTAGAATAAATTTTTTGGGTTAGGGTTAGGGTTAGGGTTAGGGTTGGGGTGGGGTTAGAGTTGGCATTAAAGTTTTCAACTGGGATGATAGCTAGGGTTAAGGTTACAATTTAATCAAGGTTAGAGTTATGGTTTAAATAGGGTTAAGGTTTAATTTGGGTTGGGACTCGATTATGATTCAATAATGCTTAGGATTAGGGTCTAATTAAGGTTAGAATTTAATTAGGATTATGGTTAGAGTCTAATTAGGGTTAGGACTACAATTACAGCTAGGGTTAGGGTATAATTAGGGTTAGATTCAAAGTAGGTTTAGGGTTAGGGTATAATTATTGTTATAATTTAATTAAGATTAGGTTAAATTAGTATTCAAATAGGTTAATCATCCATTAATGTTAGGCTTAGGATTACAGTTCAATTAGGGTTAGAGTTAGGATTAGGTTTAGGGTACAATTAGGGTTACAATTCAATCTAGGTTAAATTAGGGTTAGGGTACAAATAGGGTTAGGATTTAATTAGGGTTCTTGTAAATTAGTGTTTAATTAAGGTTAGGCATTAATTAAGGATAAGATGAGGGTTCAATTAGAGTTATAATTTTATGATAAAGGTTGGGCTTAGGGTTACAATTGAGGTTCAAATAGGGTTATAATCAAAGTTAGGTTTAGTATTCAATTAAAGGGTTGGGATTGAGGATCAATTAGGGTTAAGATTCAATTAGAGCTAGGGTTATAGTTAGGATTCAATCAGAATAAGGGTGAGTGTTAGGGTTAGGATTAAAATAGTGTTCAAAGTTAGGGTTAAAATTCAATTATGGTTAGGGCTAGGGTTAAGGTTAAATTAGGGTTAAAGTTTAATTAGTAATAGTTTTAGAGTCCAATTATGCTTAGTGTTTAATTAGGGTTAGGGTTAGAGTTTAATAAGTGTTCATTTTATTTTAGGGTTTACTAAGGATCAAGTTTATGATTAGGATTTAATCAAATTTAGGGTATAATTAGTGAAATAATTCAATTAGGTTTAGGATATATATATACGTCGAGAGATATCCTTCGCAGGGTGTCTATTTCATTTTTATGTGAGTAATTGAATAATTCTAACCATAACCCTAATTTATGTAATATTTAAACTCTACTTCTATCTCAAAATGTAATCTTAACAAAAACTCTAATTAAAATTCTCGAGGCACCTATTTTCATTTTTCCTCAGTGCAATAGGCACCTTGATAATGATAACTCTTGGCATATTTTATATATATTAATATTTAATATATGTATGCTAGTCAATTATGTACATTCTCCACTGGCTTTATTACACCTTTAACTAACATCCAATATATTTTAGTCTTTACTTTTATATTTATATTAGTATTAATCTAGTATGGTCTTTACTTCTATGTTTCAACATTGTCCTTTAAATTAGTTTTTAGGACCCCAACTATAACGCCCCACCACGTAACCCTAGAGGATGACGCAAACACAATGGAAGCGTAACAATTTTTTTTTAAAAAGTGTAATTAATAACAAGTAAAGTGAACTATACTTAACACATACATCCTCTAAGGTACATGACAAAGCTTACATTTGAATCCCATAATATACAAAAGTAAACTAATCCATAGCATATAAATAATACTCATGAAATAAATAGCATACATCCAAAGCATTAAACTCATCTCATTAGATACAAAGTACATTAAAGAATCATTCATAGAATTACATTTATTCAATATAGCAATTACAAAGCTCATTTCCAAGATGAGGAAGATCATACAATAATGTTACAATTACAATGATACAAGAATATTCCTCGAATACAAATGAGGAGTAGTACATATACATAAGTATCCAACTGAACCAATAGCGTACAAGAGATGGTATAAGTAACTGGAACATGTGAGCTCTCTAATTTGGAAGATCCCACCATCACGAACATGAAATGGGAACCCAACGGTGTTAGGTGTTCCACCCAACCAAGTGGTACCTGAAAGCCCACCCCCCATGCTAGGAGATAATAGAAGGGATTCCTAGGCAAAACCAACAATCTCAAGACACAAGCAACACACAATACTATACCATACAAGAATAATACATACATAAAGGTTGCATTGCTTCCAGAGTAAAATAATCAAGTATATCAACTGTACAATACATTTAATGTTGTCATAAGAGTGTCATCACAAAGCTGCATGGGTTACCCTGGGAGATCTTCCTAGGCCCCAGCCCCCATCTTGGGTTACCCTGGTAGCCTCTCACAACCCTCGGCCCCACATGCAAACCGATGCGGAATCAATTATCTTTCAAAGGGACAAGATAATGATCTTTCCATTCCAGGCCTTCTCATCTCATTCCAAGTCTAAAGAAGCCCTTGAGCCCATGAGCGAGGCACAATTAACAAGTTATATGATTTAAGCTACCCTTTCCCCTAATACAATTATTTAATTTTCACTGAATTAACTAACTCTCACATGAGTTACCCTGGCACCGCTTTGTGTGTCAGCCCCCAGTGAGAGCTACTCCCCTACGACAACACAAGGATCTAATCCAAAACCCAAGGGTAAACAATGTGCACACTATGGATATTAAGTCCCAAACCAAAATATAAGAGGCAACACATCTTTGTTCGAGGTAATCAGGTGTTTAACTGAATTACAACCAAGTGCACTACCCATGGAATACAAAGGGTTGAACCATAAAATACAACCCCCTCATAAAATAATATCATCTGAAAGACTTTCATACATGACTATCCAATTTCCCCAACTTATGAGAATAGAAGAAATCATAATTTAATAAACAATTCAGGCAGGAAAAAAACTACCATTAGGATTTCCTAAATCCAATTTCCATTTCATTAAAATACAATAATACTTTACTTGAATTAAACCAATTTAATATAATTTTCATTTACAAACAATAAGGAAATTAAATCTAATTGTTTAATTCTAATTTCCCTATTTACATCAATAGAAAATCAATTTCACTTTTAAAATCATTTCATTTAAATCATCAAATTTGTGCTTTTGCATGCACCTATTATAGAAATACATTATATATATATATATATATATATATATATATATTTAAATATTTAAAACCAATTACAATTTCCAAAACATAAATTAAATATATATATATATATATATTTAATATACATATATGTATATATATGTATATGTATATATATATGTATATATATATATATATGTATATATATATATATGTATATGTATATATATATGTATATGTATATATATATATGCATATATATATATATATATGTATATGTATATATATATATGTATATGTATATACATATATATATATACACACATATACATATATATATATATGTATATATATATAAATATATATTTATATTTATAAAATAAAAATCCATAAACAAAATCGAAATTGAAATCAAATATATTAAAGGGGCGGACGAAAGTTTAAAGACTGGTTGTATACATAGTTGGCTCCCATATGGGGGTCGCGACTGTGGGAGGCAGCATTGCCTCCACAATTTACCTCCCTATGGGGCAGCAACTGTGGGGACAGCCCCAGCCTCCTCCATATTAATACTTATATAATTTTCAAATATAAAACCTGCGATTTGAAAATAAATTGTCGTACAGATTTCTACAATCTAGTTTTTTTTTAATATAAATTTTCCAAAAGGAATTCTACAAGAAACTTCAAAAATAACATATATATATATATATATATATATATATATATATATATATATATATGCATAACTAAATCAAATACAATTGCCCAGAAGGGAAAATTTCTACCAAATTTTTTACAAGAAATATTTACAAATTCTTCCAGAGGTTTTCAATTTCCCAAGCCAAATAAAACTAATTGGGAAAACAAAACAAAACAATAATCTTCTATAGGAAGATCTTTTCCCATACAAACAAGATTTTTCACAAATTTTAATAGGAAGATTTTAAATTCATTCCTATAGAGATTTTCCAAATCTTCTATTGTTTCCCCTCTAGGATTTCTATTGTTTTAAAAACAATTTCCTATAGAGGCTCTCAGATTTCACTAGAAAAAATTTATGGGTATTCTATTTTAAAAAATCAATTTCTACAGAAGGTCTAAATTTTTTACACAATTTCCCAAACACGGCAATCTTTCAAATTTACAAAATATATTAAAGCTTCTACACATATATCATATTCTTCTTGTACAAGCAATCTTTCCTATTTGCATAACAATAATTTAAAGAACCTATTTATGGATGCTTGAGGAAATTATGTTTGAAGTAGAGCTTCACCTTCAGATTCCAATTTACCAAAGCTTCTTCCAAAATATCCACTTTTCCAGTAAGAAGAAAACAAAACTAGAGCCAATTTTTCCCGAGAACTTCTTTTTTCCAATTTTTAACAACCTCTCTCCAAATATCTTTTCTCATTGTCGTGAAATAGCCTCTTTCCTCTTACAGTTAATGCAATTAATCTCTTCGAGAATTAATTCCCAACTATAGTGTTTAATTTTTCTAACACATGTCGTGCAAATAAAATATCTTTTCAACCAAATCACAGATATTTCCTCTAAGATAATTATAAGATAATTATGCATTTAATAATTCATAATTGACATATTAATTTCTAATTAAATTTAATCTAATTAATTTAATCACTTTATAAAATAAATTTAATCTTAAAGATTAAATCACTTTACAAAATAAATTTAATTTAATTAATTAAATCAAATATAAAGCTTCTAACAACATTCATCAAAATTAATTAAATAATCACTAAAAACCATTATAAGCATTAATTAACATTAATTTCCCACAGAATATACCTTGCAAAATAAATAAACGATAAAGAAAATGTGGACAACATAACAACAAAGTATTCTAAAACAAGGACTGACGACACACTGTGACTAGGGTTGTGGCTTGACAAGGAAACCCCGTTACTATATCCCAATCAACTATTTCGTTGGGCAATGGACACACTCAAACCTGTGAATCCAGGTGGAGTCAATGTCCTGTACCTGCAATCCTGCAATCAAAACATATGTTGTACATGTATATAGATTATAAACAATCACACTGTGAAGAGAAAATCGTGAAATCATAGGGCACTCGCAAGCGGGTGATACAATCTTGTTCCCTTCACCAATACAATGTCACATCAAAACTAACGAAACTAAAACATCAATTAACTATAAATGAACATATATCAATATCAACTCAAATAATCATCTATGCTAACTAGAAAGCATGTCATAATCAATAATCATCCATAAAGTGTATCATCACATCACAATATAAAAACTATCATCACTCCAATGTCAACGATCAAATAACAACATAGTATCATGGTCTATCAAAGTAAAAGTATTGTCTGAAAATATGAGCAAATCGGAGGGGTATTACACCAACTTATTTTATCTCTTTTAGCTCTATGAAGGCCTTAGGAAATAGATCCTCGTGTTTTTTAGTATCTCTCTAAATTTAAATATTTATTCTGCTTAGTAATCTATAATTTTAGCTAGTCTAGGCTCTTCCTCTTTGGCTGCATTCTCCTCTTTAAATTCAATGGATGATAGAAGTATTGTCTATATTCATTTTTTTAGATTATTTATCTTTCATATTCTCCTACTTGCACATCCAAGTTCTTGGGATCTTATTCTTCACTTAGATTTATTACCTTAATTTTTCTTAGAGTTGCATATCTTTTGAAATACCATGGTGGTCTACAATTTCTATTCAATTATTTTATGTTAGTTATCATCTCCTCGAGATATTGTATATATATTTTTCTTCTCAAAATCTATTCTTAATGTTGGGATACGGTGTTGTACACCATTGCATAAGATTTTATATTATAATTTAATTAAATAATTATTTAATTGTGATGCACCTAGGAGGTGTGGTTAATCACACTCAACAATTATTTGGGGACTACTTGTATGTTGTATTGTAACATGGGATTATTATTTAATATGTGAGAGACATGAGATAATAATTTAATATTGGGGAAATATTAAATAAGGTAAAAAATTAGTACCCAATATTAAATGAGGGGTCAATGGTTTTGTATTCACATGGTTTTGTGGTACATGGTTTTATCTTACCACTTAGTTGTATTTGTGTGAGCTTGAATCTATAAAATCAAACACATGTTTAGTGGTTAAGTTTGGTTGGGTGAGTGGGTTGTCATTATTGAGTCTTTCTAAGGAGTGCATATGTGAAGCATGGCATGGGATGTGTGGATTCATGCTTGGACACATGGAGGATGCATTGGAGAGGCCTAATGCTACAAAAGTATTTATGGTAACTCTTGTAAGTGCATGTATTGTTTATTTTCTAAATAATAGATGGAGCATGGATGCTTTTGGAGGTTGGGTTTTTCCCTCTTGAGGGTTTCGTAGGGTATATCTTATGTTATCTTGTGGCATGTCTAGTTGATCTATGTATTATGGTTACTTGCATGCATGCTTTTCTCTCATGGGGTTATGTAGGAAATGGATTAAGATTGTGGGTATTATGCATTATTTCCTAACAAGTGGTACCAGAGCTATAATGATTATGGGAGGTGTGAGCTCCCAGGTTTTGTTATAACCCTTGTTTGAGTAGATTTAGTGCAAATTTGAATCCATGGAAATGTAGGTTAGATCTAAGGCATTACAAGATATGGAACACATGTACAAGTTTTTTTTTGTAGATTTGAGCTTTTGAGGTTTGAAGATTTGTTGGGTTTATTGCAAATCTAGGGTATGAAGATTTTGGGTCAAAAGGGTTTCTTGGATTGTGCTTTCATATGAGAGTTTTGTAGAGGAAATTTCATGGATAACCTCTTGAGAAAAAATGGACCTCACCATTGGATCTAGGATGGTCGAGAGATGAAAAATGACATAAAACTTGCCCTATTTGGGCCACTACAAGAAAAATGAAAAAAATCACCCCTATCTTCCCTGTTGAACGATCATAGGGTCGTCTAATTACAGTCTACAGAATAAAAAATTTAAAAATAATATATCAGCTATTAAAATTTTTAAACCTATGGTATTAATGTTTTTATTGAAGTTTTTTATTAATTGGGAAGGGGGAGGGGGGGGGGGGTTCGTATGCCCCCTATACCCCTGCAAGCTCTCTTACATGACATGAAAATCATTGTACCGTCACTGCCAGCCATCGATAGGGTGTTGGACTGGTGGGGTTAAGCGCCCTATCTCTCAACCCCTAATCAACAAGGAGACTACCTTGAGCCTTAGGTGGGGGCCAAAACAATTTAACCACCTTAATATTTTTTTTAAATCCACTAGGAATTTTTTTAAATTCAAAATTAAAACAATTTAATATATCTTTGAAATCCATTGTCGGTGTGCTACCAACCACTTGCAGCCACCCCTATAGGCTTAATTGGGTAGTTTTATTCTAGGGGGTATAACTTTGACCCAAGATGTCAAATTTTTTACTTCTTATACTTGTTGGAAAGGTGGTTTCAAGTACTACACAGTGGTATAGGTTTGGTTTCATGATTTTGTTGTTTTGATCAATTTTTAGGGCCTAGAAGCTAGACGTTCTATGTTTCATGGTTTTGAGCATAACTTTTGAATAAGGAATCATATTTTCAATTTTGAATAGGCCTTGGAGAGTATGTGTAGTGTACTACACAATTCATTAGTTATATTTTTAGTTTGTGGTGTAGAGAATGGATTGTACTTGTTTGATCACTTGTAGGAGCCTAACATTCGGTGTGTGATTACATGAGCATCCGAACGAATCAAGAGGTGAAACCTTGAGGGAATACATATTTTTATATGATATTTATGATGGTATAGCTAATTATCAATTTGGTGCTTCCTAGTATAGGTTTACAAGTGTTTATCAGAGTTAGGCTTTGATGATGAAAAGTACACAGGTTTTCTTCTATTTTGAGGACATGGGTTGACATGAGTGGAGACTTGTAATCTTGTGTGGGTGATAGTTGAGTGCACGTACAATGTTGGTTATGATTATGGTGTTATGGATATGCAAGTACATTCGAGCATGGCATGACATGATCATGTATGTGGTTGTTTGGTCATGTTTTGGTTTGGTGTTAGGAGATTTTGCTTGTCTCCTTGATGCTTGATTGGTTCCTTGACTATGGTTATTCATTTGTATACATGTTTGGAAAATCAGATCTATGGTTGATTTGGTGTTTGAGTCTTAATGTCTATAGGATTATCTTCTTTGATATCTCATTTTTCAAGTTACTAATGTAATTATGAGTTTTCATGCTTCATTATTTGGTATCTATGAGCTATGTAACTTGTAGGTATGTACAGCCTATTGGATTATAGTGGGATGAATCGGTGTGGACTATCTATAGCCATGAGATTGATTTAGTGTTGATGCAAACTTTGTTAGTAGGCCTTATCTGTGGTCATTTGTGCATTGGTATGTTGCTTTGGGATGAGAGGATGGATGGTTAGAGTATCTGATCAGTCAATTATTGGGACTTGTAGCATGTGGTTTTATCATGATGTCATAATAGCTTGGTTGCATTTCATTAGTTACACATTTTAGTGGGAGCTTTTGACAATGATAACTTGGTAGTGTAGGATTGGTTCTTGATGGTTTGGTGGTGGTTGTATCTTCTTGGCTTGGAGATGACAGTTCTACTTTATGTGATTGGCATTTCAGTTACGTGTGTGGACCTGAATGATCTTCATTTAGGATATGTTTTTCATGATGTCATGTGTAGCTCGATATCATAATTCAGTAAGAGATGTTGGTAGTGATGTGGATTCATCATTAGTGGTGGATAATCTTCTTTAGTGTATGTGGATGTCTTGGAGGAGCTCTTAGATCTTTTTTTTGCAGAAGATTTCTTTCACATTTGCAAGTTCATTGTTAGGATATGGTTATCTTCATGTGATTGGAGATATTGTTTCTTCGTTGAGAGTGTGGTTTTTTTATTATGTCATGGTTTACTCTTAATATTAGTTTATAGTTTTGGCATGGCACATGTGCTCTTGAGACTGGGATGTATACATTGTTGCATGTGATCTCCTAGGAGGAGATGGTTAGATCATGATGTCATGATAGGTTCCTGATTCTACATTTGGAGCTTTGACATTGATCTTGTTGGTTCTATTGGTATTGAGTACTTTGATCATTTTCTTGGGTGCTTCATGATATTACAACATTAGGAGCTTAGCATGGATTGATCGGTTGGAGGTGCTCATAGATACTTGGAGACATGGGTGAGGCTAGAATTCTCTTGTGATTAGAGACATTTGCTTGATATGGTTACTCTTTGTAGGCTTCAATAGGAAGATCGAGGAGCTTTCACCTAGATATGGACGTGAATTGATGATGGACCTGTAGAGGAGTTGTTCTTGGAGTGATTCATGATGACTTGGTTATCCTGGAGAAGCATTCTCATTCCACACTCTTGGTCTACTCAACAGTATATCATCTAATAGGTATTCCCCATCCTATTTTTTATGTGATTATGTTTCATGCTTTGATTTCTCATGGGAGTGAGTTGAGTCATGGTGGTTGATTTGGGAGACTCATTTGAGGATTATTTAGCATGATTTTAAATGCTTTATCTTTCATAGATATGGATCTTGAGCTATGGATAGTTAGTTCTAGAGGATTCATTTTGAGAGATGTTTGGCATGGCTATCTCCTTGTGCATTTTAATTTATGTTATCATTCATTGATGAATAGGAGATGTTTTGTGGGCTGATTTCCTAATTTGGGAATGGATACTTTAATTTTGATCTTATTGGTTAGAGAGGCTTACATCCATGCTAGAATTATACATTATTTATATGTTTGTTTGATCTAAGAGATTTAATGTTATGGGTGTTTTTGAGGCTTTTTATTTGGGATTTGTAAGGATATCATACTTGACACAGTGTAGCACTTTTGAAGTGATTGGTAGGACATGTTATGGCTTATAGGTTTTCTCTCTTCATTTTATGGTTCCTTCTTAGAGGTTCATGTTCTTATGACTTGGGAGGATTGTGGTGGCATATTTTTGAGAAAGCATACAACTATTGGTGTTTCATGTGTAGATCATTGTGATTGTTCTTGGTACTTTGTGTTTTGATTATTTATCACACATTATGATATATTTATGATTGGTAGACTTGATATGATTTAACATTAACCATATAGTGGGAGTTCCTAGATATGTATGTTATTTATTGATAGGTTTGATATAGGGAGCTTGTGTACACCACAAGGGTAGAGAAGAAAAGTACCACTACTACCACACCCTCGATTGCCCCTACCAAAAGGAGAGTGTAGAAAAAATCCATAAGAGAGAAGGGAATCGACATTAATGTTGCAAATGAAGAAGAAGATCTGGAAGAATAAGGACCACAATTGGTCCAAAGAGGAAGGAAATATGCTTCACAAGGTGAAGCATGTACCAAGAGGAAAAGACATGATATTATTGATATTGAAAGTGAAGAGGAAATTGAAAAATAAAAGGAGGCATTCAAAATTCACATGAGGGAAGTGAAGAAGAAAGCTAAGAAGGCTTGTCCAAAGAAGAAACACAAAGAGACAAGTCAAAAGAAGATGTCTCTGGTGAAGGAAAAGAAACAAAAACAATAGGAAATACTTCATACTCCAATGAAGTTGGAGGTAATGTTTAACAATATTGTGCAAAATGAGATATTAAAAGCTACTACAGAGCTATATAAGGAATCCAATGAGGTAGACAAAGCTACAATCATAGAAGCCATATTCAAAGACATTGTTGTATATGAAGTTGATATGAAGAATATCCGAAAGGATATTCTTGATGATGTATGGAACATTTTTTTGAAAAGAAGAAAAGAAGCCATAATAGAACATGAAAGGCTAAAAGATGAAGCCTTGGAAAGAGTTGGAGCTCCTTTGAGCATAGAAGGTAAAGCCACATTAGCTACCATTCATATTAAGGAGTTGAGAACAAAACAAAGAGTTACCACTCTCATGGGAAAGGAAAAATATGATCATGAAAGAATCCAAAAAGAGTGCAATGACAAAGCTGAGGAGATTGGGCACAAGTTGGGACTGCTTCCAACAACTAAGGAAGAAATAAAAGTTGATAATATTTCTCTAGAATTAAATGTGGAAGGATAATTGCACACTGATGATGCTCAACATGAGCAAGATACTATTGATGTAGTTACACAGGATAACACCCCTCCGAAAGTGGAGGATATGCTAAAAGAAAATGAAGAAGAGGGATTAATCGAAGAAGATACTACATAGGAAAATGTTACATCTTCTTCTCTGGTACAAAGTATTGAAGTTGATCCTCCAATAAACATAGGAAACTTTTCAGAGGAAGACAAAATAGAGGAAATGAATACAAGTGTTGATGCGGAGCATGAGAAGAAAAGATTATGAGGAAAATGAAGAAGAGCACGAAGAAGAAGAGGACAAGGAAAAGGATGCATCTAGAGATGCAGAGAAAGATAAATCAACTGACTCTGGTACTGCAGATAAGGAAAAGGCTAGAGAAACTACAAAGTCTCTTGGTGAATCTTCTAGTTCCTTCAGAGATTCTCTGAGGAATATTCTAAGTGTTCAACCTATCTTCCAGTTGATTGTGTCCTCACAACTATTGCAAATACTGATGAACCAGGGTAATGTATACTTGAATAAGATATCTCTTATTCACAAGCTACAACTAGGAGACTTGTTCCACACAACTGCTAGAAAGGAAATCATTGATACACATCAAAAGAGCAGAGAGGTGGTGGATGAGGCAGTGAAATCATTGCATGAGATCATACCTGAATCAAACATAGACACGTCTCTCTCTGGTATGGATAATCTCAAATTAATGATTGATTCCTTCAAATCATATGCATTTGGACTGAAGACAAAAGTAGAGAAGGAAGTGAAAAAGAGGATGAATAATAAGAGAATACTGGAGATACAGAGAAATGTGCAGCTACACATAAGAAGTTCTCTCAATTGCTAAAAGTTGTAGAAGCATATGTAGCTGAGCTAAGGAACTGCTGCAGTATGGGATGAGTGACCCAAAGCCACACAAAGTATAATAAAGGAAATAGACCCCATCAAGTCTCAAATTAACACAGCCTCTAATGCATATGACCTAGTTGCTAACCTCACATGTGCTACAAGGGATCTCATAGAGGATCTTCACAAGAAGTTTTTGCAATTGCAGGCTCAAAAAGAAACTATTATTTTATAGTTTGGAGAAGTCAGGGATGTGGTCAATCCCAACTTCATAATTGTTTCCAAAGCACTTCTCAGTGCTGACAAGGCAAAGAAGATGAATTTGATGCCTACTACTCTAGAAGAGGGAGAAGAGCTCCTACTGGAATTGGAAATGCAGAATAGGTTGCTTGTGGAGGCCAAGCAAGCTTGGGAATGAGGATGTCAAGCTTGGAAATACCAACTGAAGAAGTTGCAGGTATCAACCCCCTTCGATTGACATATATTTCATTCTTTTATGCATTTTTCTATCTTTTTTTTAGATTTCTTGTATATATGCCAACAAATAGAATTGCATTTTTTCTCTGGTATATGACTCAAGGGGATTCAACTCTTTTCCACAATTGTGTATATATGATTACATCATTCAAGAGGAATTTCGATAATGAAACAAAATATGTGTATATAAGAGCCCTTTTCCATTGATGTCAAAGGGGGCGAGTGGAACATCTATCAAAGGGGGAGACAAAGTAATAAAGGAAATTTTTTGGAGAGTGTTGGAGAAAATGTTGCTATCAATGACAAAGGGGGAGATTGTTGGAAGATTGAGGAGATTGTCATTGATGATGCACTACTGGCAACATAAGCATGATATGTACATAATGTAGGATACAGTGTTTTCATTGATTTCAACATTTTTTTGGATCATCCTAACATGTTTCAGAGGTATTATGGAAGACATTTGTGCAAGTTGAGTTGGTCTAAAAAGTGTAGAGATGCAAAAATTTGACTAAGTGCCAAACTTGCAAGTTCAGGGTTACAAAGTATTGGTTTTTGGGTTTGCACCACTCCATGAAAGAAAATTTTGTTTTGTGACTCTAACCTAATTTTTTTTGTTATTAGAATATTCTAAATCCAATATTTCATTTGGTTTGGTGAAGTATTTTGGGAGATATGAATGACATGGTTCAGTCTGGTATAATATAGTCATTTTCTATATAGTGTGTCGATGTGGGAGATTATGTATTACTTCGTGGATGAATCTTTTATGTTGCAATGTTGAAGATAAGCTTCCAAATTTCAATTGAGTAGAAATTCTAGATGGCATCATGTGTTGAGGTCCATGTATTACGAATTTGGTGTACAAATGATTTTTTGTTGGTTTAGTCTTATTTGGGGCCAACCTAACACATTTGATGTTATTTGTGAAGAATGAATAAGTGTTTTTTCCTGATGTAAGATATAATATAGGTCTATACCGACCTATCTTAAGGTGATTTGAATTTTAAATTATGGTGCAAAGTTTAGATGAAATTTTTTGGGGCTAACAAGTTTAATTTTGTGTTACTTCCAATTAGGTCAACCTAATTGATGTTACACTTGATGTGGATATATATAGTGGATTGATTTTCATGTTGTATGATGATGAATGAATGTAGAGAGATATATAACATGTATGTTGGACACCTACATGATTATGATGCGAATTTGATCAATGTTGTGCAAATTGTGTTGCAAGGTGTGCGAATATAGAGCAAGGAAAAGCATTGATCTAGATTAGTGCAAAGTTTGATATTGTACTTCATTGGAACTGTAATCCAACATATTGTAGATGTATTTGTATTAGTTCAAATAGGTTGTAATCCACCTCTTTTTCTTCTTTCTTATTCTATGTGGGCAGTGAGTCCACCTGCAGTGAGCACTTTTGTAATATATTATATCCGAATATAATATATTGTGAGCTAATCCTCACCGTGGTTTTTCCCATTTTAGGTTTTCCACGTAAAAATCCTAGTGTGCATGTGTTATGTGGTGTTATGGATGTTTCATAATTTCTTTGCTTATATCAATTGAATTTTCTTTGGTAATTGAATGACTAATATTTGAATGGTTTAATAGAATACTGATTCACCCCCCCTCTCAGTATTCTGGGTATTCAAAAACATACACATGTATGCATTTAATGTTGAATATTTAAAATATATTACACATGTATGTGCATACATGTACGTATGTGTGTATATATATATGTACATGTATATGTGCACATACACATGTATATTATATAATTTGTATACATTTAATATTATATATATGTACATATGTATACATATGTATGTATACAAATTATATAATATACATGTGTGCATGCACATATACATGTACATAAATACATACATACACATATATATGCACTATTTTTGGACTATATCATCTAAAAAAAAATTATTATGAGAAACATTATAACAATGATGAAAAGATGAAGGGTACAAAATGTAAAGATAATCCGTTCTCTCTACTTGAGGATTGTGCAATCTTAATAATGTGGGACCCAAGTGTCATGCACAAAGAACCCCAAGTAGAAGATATTGTGAAGTATGTATAGGTTGAAGACTTTGGCGGGTTTAATTTCATGGTTGCTAATGGACTCATCATTCCATCCAACTAGATATGTATCTAGATACACATATATAGACATACATATATATGTAAACACATATTGTATGTATATATGCACATACATACATATGTATACACACAACTACATACATATATACATGTACATATATATGCATACACACATACACACATGTATATGCATACAACATATATATGTACAAAATTAAATGCATGCATACATGTATATGTACATACAATATACATACATGTATATGAATGTACATGTATACATGTACATACATCAAATTGAACCCTAAAATTATGTCAAATTGAAACACTAATCAACTATTTTGATTGTGAAACTCAGAAATATGTATAATTCACTTTTCACAAATACAAATAAGGAGATAAGCATATAGTGGTTAATTTTAGATGACCCACACACTAATGGGATTTACAAAACAAATTTCAAGAAGATATTAGATAGTTTACTTCATATTAGGCATTCATTAAGGAGTGTTTCACGTTATTCAATGATAATTAAATAGCAACTATTCTAGCCTAAATGCGAGAAATATTTTTAGATGATTTTTCATTAAGCACAATACAACTAAATGTACCAAAATAATTGTCAAGAGGGATTTATTTCCTTAGTATGCCCCTAAAACTAGTGTTAGGGCATATCAGGTCACCAAATGATATCGTTGATTAACCCTAGATTTCTTACCACCTATGGTTGTTATCCTAAAACCAACCAAATTTCATTATATTTTGCATAGTAGTTATATGTTGAGGTTCATTTAGGCTGAGCAATGTTAAATATTTAGATTTTTATTCAAATTTGGGGTTGGAGCATGGCAGGGTTTCCTATAGGGATCCATATCATCATATATATCGATAACCTTCTTCTTTTAGGAACTTGTTTGGTGAGAGCATGCTTGTGATATCTCCATCATGTTGCAATATTGGTGATCATATGGTTATCGATTCTTAAAGGGAAGCATTGATAGTATTGTTGTGATTGTTGTGCAAACATAGATGATATCTATGAAACATGTGGGAAAATACTTAATGAGGCATCCACATAGGTCATCTTCTCACCTAGATCCTTATCAAGTCATTAGTATCCCATATCCAGATGATCTAGATTGTATTTCAAGTGATGTCAAGTTAAAAAGTGCGAGCATGTTTGTTGGAAATTAAAAAGATGGGAAAATGCATGGGAATCCCATGATTCAAAACCCACATTCTTTGTTTTTCTCTACAATCTATGCTTTATCCAACATAGAAATTCAATTTTCATGGTGTTTTCAAAATATTAATCATTGTTTAATAATTCAACCTTTTTTGTTGGAATAATAATGCGAGCATGTTTGTTGGAATTACAAAAAATGGTAAAAATGCATGGGAATCCCATGATTCAAAACCCACATTCTATGTCTTTATTTGTAATATGTGCTTTATCCAACATAGAAATTCAATTTTCATGGCGTTGACAAAATATCAATCATTATTTAACAATTCTTCAACTTTTTTTGTTTTGGAAATGTAGAAGAACTAAATTGCATGTTTTTAGACTGAATTTGATTCTATGAACTAATATTTTCATGTTCCTAGTGTTGGAATGATAATTATCATGTTTTTTGTTTGAATTTGATAATATATAATCATTGTTTTCATATTTTTAATAATGCTATTATATTGATATAGAATTGAACATTGGATACTAAGGAAGTTGGCAAAAAAACTCAAATTTTGGAGTGTGAAGCTAAAACAACTAGACAACATTGTGCAATTAGGGAAATTGAATCTCAAATTTTAAGGTACATTTTATTTTCCCTTCTACCTTTTTTTCATGCCACCTTGTCAACATAGTTCATGTGCTACATATCGTAGTGCTAATTCACTTCATTGCAGCCTAATTATTAACTTGAAACACATAGCCATGAAGAAGAAAACAAGTGACCAAAGTCTCCACACTATAAATTATGAGGATGACATGAACTCATTGCACTCTATGAATGATTTACCATCAGATCTTCCCAACCCTAATCCCACCTCTATTGCAACTCCCTTGAAAAACCTAAATTCCCACATTCCAAAATTAACTATCTACATATTGTAATGTCTAATAGGTTTATCCTAATGTAGATATCCTTTAAAATTAGATTAGATGCTATCTATTTTTCCTATTTTTACTTAATGAATATCCTCCAATGTTTTCTCCTCGATATGCATCAATATTCACCATTTCAAAAAATGCCTCATTGGATAATTACATGATATTCATTGATGAGCTCAATTAATGGCTCAATTTTGATAGGTTCAATACATATTTGTTGTTGCCATCATAGACTTTGACACTTGGTTGTTGATATTTTCCTTAAAACCATAGACCTTGGCATAAGTTTATCTCTGTGACTTTAATGACATTATCATGCTATGTGAATTACCTATGTTGAATTTACAAGCGGTTGAATGAATGTTACTAAGGTAATTATAGATATACATTTGTTTGTGTGTGCTAATGTTATTGTGAAGGTTTCCACTAAAATGTTGATGTCAAACAAAGCCTACTATGTGGGAGAAACTCTTGCCATTTGATCAGTTGCCAAGAAGCCAAGAAGCCAATCATTAAGAAGTCAAAGGAGGGAAAACTCTCATGGAGGGAAATTCCTAATTCGAATAAAAAGAATGTAACTACCTTTTTAATGGTCATATTTGTTATTGAGAAAATCTAGGGAGTGTGTTGTGCTAGATTCCCATTGAAGCAAGTTTGTTTTGACCAATTTAGCGCATGCATAACTTCCTCCATATTTTTCTATGCTTTCAATAAGTGGCATCCTCCTATTTTGATGAAGTCGAATGCCTGGGTAGTTAGGGTTAGTCAATAGTTTTTCTCTTTATAAATAATGGTCAGATGCTCCTTTTGATAAGGTTGGATATTCTGAGTTTGTATTTGTATTTTCCAATTCTAGTAATACAACCATATCACTGAAATGTTGTACTATTCTTTCAAGAAATAATATGATATTTTGAGTTGTTGCATTTGAGATTAGTTTAAGGGATACTCACCCAAGGGGTCCTCTTGGTGAGAATTCCACCTATCTAGTTTAGAAGTTATTTTCTACTCAGTAGTTAGTTTCAATTTCAGCAATTGTCTGTTCTTGCAGCCACTGAAATTCCATTTTGTGACTGTTCCTGCAGCTAAGGCAGACAGAGTAGTTTCCTATCTGTTTGTTGAGATTACCATTTCCATTTTTCATTTCCATTCTAGTTGTTAATGCTTAGTGCAGATGTTGATTTATGCTCAATGTTTAAGTTAATTTACTTCCAGCATTGTATTTCCACATTGTTTCTTTCCTAGTTTATGGATGATTGCAATGAAGTTCTAGTGCACATACAGTGCTGACCCATTTCAAGTTTACGTCCTTGGGTTGAAAATTCAAATGCACCTTCACGATGAATGAGATAGCTACTTAGTGCATATGTTCAATCTCTAAGTCACAACTCTAAGGGCTTAGTTATTAAACCATTAGAGGAGGCCAACATTCATCATTTTCAAAGATCATTGTGTTTTTCTTAAAGTATATATAATTTTTTCCTAGGATAAAAATGATAATTCTAATAGTGCAAGGTTTATATTAGCATCAAACATTTAAATAATTCAAATTTTGTGTAGAACTTACACCTTGAATGCTAATTTTATCATCTTGAAGCAACATAATAGGTATTTCTTAGTTGTTATTTTCCATGAAAAAGATATGTGGTGATAAATTTAGTATAGGATGACGTATTTCATCGTATTCCTTTTTAGTCAAAATATTGACTTCAATTCCCATGCCAAACAAAACATATTGTAATAGAAAAATTTAACTTATAGAGGTAAGAGTAACTCAAAACAAATGCATTTTAGAAGATTCACATAGCATCCTTGACTTACACAAAATCCTTATTTTTGTAATTCCAACAAACATGCTTGCATTATAACCTACTTTGAGAATTATAATAGGGAGAGAGGGATACAAGAGGAGAGTTAGATGGAGAGAGAGAGAGGAGGAGGAGGAGGAAGGATGGATGGATATGTAGATAGAGAGAGATAAAGAGGGAGGGAGGTTGGGAGAGGTAGATAGATAAATAGATAGATAGATAGATAGATAGATAGATAGATAGATAGATAGATAGATAGATAGATAGATAGATAGATAGATAGATAGATAGATATAGATAGACATCTAGAGGTATAGGGAGAGAGAGGGGGAGGGAGGGAGGAAGATGTCTAAAGCGGGACAAAGAGAGAGGGAAGGAGGGAGATAGGGAGAGTTATAGAGATAGATCTAGAGCTCGAGGGAGAGAGAGAGAGAGATAAAGAAGTAGAGAAAGGGGAGAGATATATATCTAGAGGGATAGGGAGGGAGATAGAGGTGAGGTAGAGATAAGTAGAGAGAGGAGAGAGGGAGAGGTAGATATATAGGTCTAGAGAGGGGGATATATATAGAGAGATCTAGAGGAGGTAGGGAGGGAGATAAAGAGAGAAGAGGGAGAGAAATAAAGAGGTATAGGGAGAAATATAGAGAGGGATAGGGAGAGATATAGAGACAATGAGATAAATTTAGAAAGGTATTGATAAAGAGAGATGTCTAAAAAGGGACAGAGAGCCTGAGAGAGAGAGAGAGAGAGAGAGAGAGAGAGAGAGAGAGTTCAATATATAGAGAGGAAGAGGGGAAAGGGAGAGATATAGATAGATATCTAGAGAGAGATAATTAGAGAGGGATGGAGGTAGAGGTAGAGAGATAGGTATAAAAAGGGAGGAAGAGAGAGGTCTACAGAGAGAAGGGGAGGTAGAGAGGGAGAGGTAGAGAGATAGGTCTAGAGCTCAAGATTGAGAGAGAGAGGTATAGAGAGAGGAAAGTATAGAAAGACAAAAGAGGGATAGGGAGATAAAGGTAGAGAGAGAGGAGGGAGAGGAAGAGATATAGATAGAGGGAGATTTAGCTAGACAAAGAGGGATAGGGAAATAGAGAGATAAGGAGACAGAATTAGCAAAAGATATTGATATAGAGAGATATTTGGAGATAGAGATGAAGAGATGAGATTCATTTTTCTTCACACAAATACAATCATGTTATAACTTGCTCACGTTATAATGTAAGTGTTCTATAATGTGCTTGCATTTTATCTTGTTTGGGTATTTCCAACTCTTAGGGTTGGACTTACCTAGGACATCCAAATCAAAGGGTTGGACTTATATATCAATGTATGAAGGCATGTTTTATGCAAATTCTAAAAAAAGACACAATCTCAAGCATGCTCTCAGCTATCAAGTTTGCATGTATTTTAATGTCAAATTAAAAAATACTGTAATAATGTTGACCTCGAGCTATTAGTTTTCTAACCATGTAATAGTTTCTACATTTCAAATATGTTAAGGTTTTGATCTTTAATTTATTGTGTTAGTGTCTCCAGTTTTTAAAAAAACCTATGTATGGTATTTTTGGTTTCATTTTTTACTTGTTCATTTAAATTTGAAACAAATTATATTTTTACAAACTAGATTATATTCTATAAGCATTAAAATTATTTTTGATTAGTTTCCAAAACATTTAGGGGGATGCACACTCAATTTTTTTATTTTTCAGGATGTGTCCACTTTGAAAATTAGTAAAAAAATATATATTCATTAAAAATCAGCAAAAAAATTGAGCATAAACTACATGGTGTTAGCTAATTTTTCCCCAAAGTAATTTTTGAAATACTAATTTAAAAAAAATATTTTAGAGAGGTCACACCAACCACCATGTTATGTTTTTTGGCAAAAATAGGAGCACTTTTTGTGGCCTCCTATTTGAACCCCTTAATCTCCATCATTTAAAAAGTAGTATTTTAGAAAATAGATTCAAAGCACTATGATGCTTATTCTTGTCATGTCTTAAATTTTTAAGCATAACTATCTTCAATTTCTCATCTAGGATTAGTTTTTGCTAATTTTAGAAGAAAAAAATGGACACTTAAGACCCACTTTTTGGTCCCCCGTTTTCATGCAAATACCTAAACGAAGAGAGGTGAAATAGATTAGAGAGTTTTAAAGAAGAGATACAACCTCCACCCCAATCATTAAGGAGGTCCACTCGACAAATATGGAAACTAGATAGGTATACTCCCTCTAATTGGAGATGTATTTTTCTTTGATGAATAACATTGATGAGCCTAGGACTATAAAAGAAGCTATGACTATGAATGTTCCATAATCCTAGAAGGTGTCCATGGATGAGGACATGGTTTCTTTGAAGGAAAATAATGCATGAGACCTAAGACATTTTCTTAATGGATGCAAGTGCATGCTCAAAATACAAATAGAGTTTGATAGCAATGTTAAGAAGTACAAGGCAAGATTAGCTATGAAGGGTTATTCCCAAGTTGAGGAAATAGATTATGGCAAGATTTTCTCCCTAGTAGCAAAGATGACATCCATTTTAATTTTAATATCTCTTGTTGTTGTGTTATGTCTTAAGGTTGAATAGATAGATACAAAAATAATATTTCGTCATGATGATTTGGAGGAATAGATCTATGTGAAAATGCCAAATCACTACATTGAGAAAGGTAAATAACACTTGATTTGTAATTTGAATAAATCGTTGTATGATCTTAAGCAATCTCCTAGTATATGGTACCAATTTTTTTTAATTTTGGAATCTTTGAGATCCAAATAAAATCATTGTGCGTTGAATATAATATGGACAATTCTATTCTATTCTCATTATTATATCATATGTTGATGATATGTTTTTTTAAAATGGGAAAAGTTTGATTTATGATTTAAAGTCTCAACCTTCAACACAGTTTGAGATGGACTTAAGGGTAGCTAGGTACATCTTGGGGCTAGATATTAGAAGAGATAGAGCAAACAGAATACTTTGGTTAGGCTAGAGGAATTAGGAAAACTCATTTTTTAAGATATTTAACATGTAAAATTGTAATCCATTGCATGTTTCTCTTACAATGGGGATAAGTTTATATATTCAACAATGTCTAATTTCTCCTAGTGAGATTCAAAGGATATGACCAGAGTACCTTATGCTAGTGTAGTTGAGAGTTTGATGTATACAATGGTCTACACAAGACCATACATTTACCAAGCAATGGGAGTTCTTATCCAATTTATGGCTAATTTTGGTATGGGTATATTGGGATGTAGTAAATAGGTTCTTTAGGTATTTGTTGGGTAATTTTGAGTACTCATCATGCTATCATGGTTATCCTAAAAGGGATATACATTTAGTTTGTATTTATGGATTCAAATTGGGTTAGAGATGTCGATGGTAGAAGATCCGCCAATGAATACATATTCACTATTTTTGGTGGTGCAATTAGCTCAATGAGTAAGCCATAGGTTGTGGTTGCTTTGTCCACTACATAAGAAAATTATATGACAAATCATGCTTGTAAGGCATCCAAATGGCTTAAGATATTGCATTCAAATGTTGGGAGGAAGGAGCCATTATAGTTTATTTTAACAAATAAAGTGCCATATGTCTAGAAATGAACCCAACCCTTCATACAAGGATAAAGAATATTGATGTCCATTACTATTTTGTTCAAGATATGGTAGAGGATGGGACGGTGATGCTAGAAAATTTTGAAAATTTAAAGAATGTTGTAAATGCACTAACAAAGCCAATGAGCATAGAAAATTTTAGGTGGTGTTATGAGTCTCTGGGCCTCTTGACCCTAGCAATTAGATTATGGTGTCAATACTTCCTTTGACCTTACAAGGTGTTTGAAAAGTGGGAGAATGTCAGGAAAAGTGTTTCAATATTTCTAGTATTAATAAAATTATAAAAAAATGTAATTTTTAGGTTATAAAATAGAAAACCTCAATTTCTAGGCTATCAAGTTTGTTTTTGGTCAAAATAAATATTTTGTGAACTATTAAAGTCTCTTCAATCTCTATAATTTTAAAAAAAAAATTAGGACAAAGCGGCCTCCTAAATCATAATTTTATGACCTCTAAAATTTTAAATAGAAAATGTTAAACGTGTTGGACACATAAAGGAGTTATATGGGGGAGTTACACTGGTTGACCAACTTATGATGTGTGTTATGACACATCATAAGGCATATTTTATTGGAGCTAATGGAACCAAAATGGAGCATCCAATTTAGTGAGTGGATTATAACAAGGCTATGACAAGTGGAAGGAATATGTTGTTTTTTAGCTTGTGGACTCATCTTGAGATTTGGGATTTGGGTGCCACTTTTTGGATGGGTTTAGCTCATAGTTTTCTAATTACCTTTTGATGGTTTCATGTATTTGTATCCTATATATTAGGTAAGTGATACACATATAAAGGCTTGCTCTATAAGTATATTATAACTAATTTGTTTACTAAATAATATATTAGGTTTCTTTCAAGTGTGGGGTTTTTCTCTTGAAAAGGTTTCTCCATGTACACTTGTGTTATGGTATATTATTTATTTTATGTTTATATTTTTCTTCTTTCTATAATTATTAAATCATTGAAAATTTTACAAAATTCTCTTCAAACTAGTGTTTCCACATACCTTTCTTCCTTTCATTTGGTATCAAAGCTTGATCACCTCAAATTGTAGCTATTGGGTAGAAAGGTTTTGTATTAATCTTCATGTGAGTGGAAGCTTGTGTAGAGAGGGTTTTGATCTTATTATAGGAAGAGATGGAAAGCACATCAAGGATAGAGATGGAAAAGTTCCCAAGCACAAACATTGAGTTGTGGAAGATCAAGATGGAGGATGTGAGTGTAGACCAAGATCTATGGGTTGTAGTATATGGACCCAAAACTACAGTTATATCACAAGAATACTAGAAAAACTGGTAGAAAAGAAAAGGGTCTTATTAGACTCAATTTGGCCAAATCAATGTTACTAAATGTACATGAAGAAACTAAAATAGTGAGCCTTTTGAAGAATCTTTGAGAAATTTATCAATTTAAATCATTAGTGAATAAGTTTTTTCTTGAGAAAGAAGTTGTATAGCCTTGAGATAGAGGATGGTGAGTCTATGACTGAACATCTAAATTCCTTCAATATGGTAATTACCTAGATCCACTCCTTGGGAGTGAAAATAGAGGAGGAGGATCAATGCATGAGTTTTCTATGGTCTTTGCTAGATTCATGGGACCACTTAACTAAGTATGTTGGGAGCACTACCACCAAGTTCAAGATGGATGAAGCAATTGCATCTTTCCTTTCTAAAGAAATAAGAAGGAATAATTCTTAATTGGCTAAGGAGGCCCTAGTAGTATTGGTATGTGGAGCTTGATCATGTTCTGGAGTTAATATTTTGGTGAATTTGGAAATCACATTTCCCCCAAATTAATTAACATGGGAGTGTAGAGAGGGCGGGGGCAACGCCCCCGAAGCAAAAATTTGGTATATATTAATAAAGAAATTTGTGAACAATTTTGATTGAAAATAAATTTGTAATATCAGAAATGGACAATTTATTTGTTGTAAATTGAAGGTGGATAGTCATGATGTGAATGTGAAGAGAACGTAGCAAGCAACATGTAGATGGTGAATTTTGCAAGTCAAGTGATTTGGAAAAAATATGTAGTAGCACATAGGGGAAAAAAGTACAAGTTTGTGAATGAACATGCAACAATAGGGAGTGTTATGCAGACAATGATTGAATGCATTTTTACTGCACACACAACTATGGTTATTGTTGCAAGTGATTGTAATACTGTAGTATATATTTTTTCTAGATATTCATAAAATTTGGATGGTTGTTCTATGGACATAGCCCACATTGGGTAAACCACATTATTTTTTTATCTTTGTGTA
Source organism: Sequoia sempervirens (assembly GCA_007258455.2). Lineage (NCBI taxonomy): Eukaryota > Viridiplantae > Streptophyta > Pinopsida > Cupressales > Cupressaceae > Sequoia > Sequoia sempervirens. The sequence continues at coordinate 119,581,369 of VDFB02000363.1, read as the reverse complement.
ATTCGTTCTTCTATTTTTGTTATCTACATTTGTAATTGGTTAAATTTATTGCTCCATCCTACTAGTATCTCCCAACAAGTAGTTCATGGAAGATCTAAATAGAAAGGAAAGAATAAGGAAAAGAAGCAAGACAAGTCTATATCCAAATCTTTTGGGAGTTCCAAACCTCTTGGTAAGTTCAATGTGAAATGTTAGAACTATGAAAAATCTAGACATCTAAGAAAATATTGAGGAAGAGAAGAAGAAGAAGAAAATAGATTTCGATGATGAGTTTGAGAGACCCTCCCAGGATAAAGGTAATGCTTTTGTTGTTGTCTTGGATACTCATGCATCAAAAGGTGTGTAGTTGATAGACATTGGTGTCTTTTTCCATATGATCTTACATCAATGTAGGCTTACAAGATATGAAGAATATGATAGTGGGAAGGTGTACCTTGGAGATGATTCTCATTTGAATATTGTTGGTCATGTAGAGTCCTAATTCAATTTCCTAATGGATGGGTGAAGAAGATCAATGGTGCACTACATATCCTTGGTTTGGCATGGAATATAATTTCTACAAGTAAATTGAATGATGCAGGTGCACATGCTATTTTCTCAAGTGGAGGGTACAAGCTATGGTTCTTGCTAAGGGTGTTTAAGTTGGAACTCTATTTCAACTAAATGCATGCATGGTTTAATGCACTTAGTTTTTTAATTCCTATAGTGATACTCAATACTATGGTTGACATAAATATTCTTGCATTGTAGCTTGCTATTTAGTATGCAATTTAGTGTTGGTTGAAGTTAAGACATGAGATTTCAAAATCATCCAAGATTTTCTTAGTACTATGTTTCTAAGGCCTTATTTATTGGGTGTTAAATGTTAATTGAGGCCCTAGATGTGCATGTATCTATCATTATGCCCTATTCTTAGTGGTCATGTGAATGCTCAAATATTAAATCAAGTGTACATCATTATTTTGTAAACTTTGTAAGTGCCTTTACATAGGCATAAAAATTAAAAAATTCAAGCTTTAATACCAATTATTCAATTACCAAGTAGATTGGTGGACAAAGATACAAATTAGTTGGTAATCTACAAGATTGTGGAATTTAAATACGAAAGTGTACAATCTAGAATACAAATACACATTCAATAGGTGTGGAAGACTTTGAAAGGTATATGTATTGAACAAGATAATATATGTACAATGGCATGTATATAACAAAGTTTTTGGTTGGTTTTTCTCTGCTTGTCTTTGTATAATATAAGTATTTATACATGTGGACCATCAATTAGGGCTTAATAATATACTACCAAATATCACACACATGTGATGTGATTTTTATGTGGACAAGATGGTGTTAGGTATTAAATTGTATGGTTCTAGTTATACCACAAGTATGCTAGTTGGAGTGTAGGAATCTATAGGTTAGATATTGTCATGTGTTGATTGTGCATGGTACAAAACTGGTCAATAACTAAGTAGAGGCATGCATCACAATGATGTGTAGGTCCATGCTATGCATGCTACTAGCAATACATGATGGTACATGAGAAATATGCATAGATGCACACAATAATAATATTACATGAAGCTTTTCTAGTGTTTGTTGGGAAAATGTGACTCAACCTTGCAATTACATACGGTATTGTTGATATGTCAGCGATGGGGGCACGAGGGGTTCCCCCCACGAGGGTTCCGAGGGGATCACCCCCCTGACGGGGGTCTGAGGATCGTGTGCCCCGACGAGGGCTTGGGGGAAACACCCCCGAAAGGAAAACTTTATTTATATTTTATTATTGTAAATCTAGACTGTTCATCATTAGGTCTTAGATCTAATAACTAATATTTTATTAGCTTGACTTGCCCTAGAAGGCAACCCTATTTTATGAGGGCATTGCATTACGATTGGGTATTGTGATGTATTCTGAGAGTCTAATAGCGGTCATGTTGCCTCTGGATCTCTGGTTGGTGATACTCCTGTGAGAAGCTTTCTTTGCAAGTATATTGTAATCTTTGTGATTTCTAAATAATATATTGGGCAATTTTTAGAGTGTAGGGATTTTCTCCCAAAAGGGTTTTCTCCACATAAATCTTTGTGTTGTGGTATGCATGATATTTATGTTTATTTATGTTTAAGTTTTTGTAACTGTTAAAGATCTATAAAAAAAATTGCATTATCCTCCTCTCAAGATTAATGTAGGAAGTTGTTCCACTACATTAGCTTCCTTACAATGTTGTGTGGTGTGTATTCAATGAAGATGAGTGCACACGTGATGTTGTTAATTGGGATAGGGGTTGCATGAATATATGAGACTTAGGTTGTGAATGAGGCTGCACCTAGGTCACCATGCTTGAACATTCATTCCCTACACCATAATTATCATTTTGTCATCGTAAGTCAATCTTGCAAGAGCAAGATCAATCCTACATTTGTGGAATTAACTCCCAAGATTTCCAACTTCAAATTTTCAATTTTGTTGAATCTTCCCCATTTCTTTCTCACCATGAGTTGGCTCAGTACATATTTCACATTATTTATTTTTATATAATGTTATTTAAAGGTATTAAATATGCATTCATTTAACAATTAAGGAATTATTGATCTATCATTTATATATTATTCTAGAAGTCTTTCAAATTGGAGCCTTAAAATGAGTCTAGATCCATATCATCCTATAGCAATTACATGTTTGAAGATTATTTTCCTCAATCATTTACATGACCGTAAAGCCAATCTCCTTGGGGAAGCTAGGAGAAATTGCCCCTAATGATTAATAGCCTCCTCAAGTTATGTTTAAACACCACCAATCCTTGATTACTAGCAAGAAGTAAAGATGTTGATGGATCATACACATAATTGCACACTATACTAGATTAGATTCATGGGCTACAAATATTCATGCCTACCAAACTAATCTAGACCTATGAGATCAACCCACAACAAAATTAGCAAATTGTTCTGATTTTGAGACAAAGGATAGGTAGAGAGGAGCCATTTTCAATCTTGGAACAAGTAGAATATCATACAACATGAAAGTTATTCATTTTCTATTGTTCTAGAGCTAAGTACCTTCATTCCTTCTTTGTTAATTTCCTAATGCAACATTAATTGTTCAATTATCACTTCCACAATTAAAATTTAATTAATCTAAATTAAATTTATGCAAACATTTTTTTTTTTTTCAATTATATTTATCTCATATTTAACTTCAAAAATTAAATAATAATTTTTTATCCCATTTATTTTTCCACGTTTTATTTTCCAATCTCATAAAGTATAAGGAATTACAAAATAAAAAACATAAATCTAAATAAAAAAGGTATATGTTTCAACCTATACAACTAATTTTAATACAAGTCTTAGTTTCATAATTAACAGCATTAGGAATGTGTCATTCTCGCCCAATGTGTTAGGTGGATGGGTTGGTAGAATAGAAGGGAGGGTAAAGACAATCGGATGGAGAGATCCCACCATCAAGGTTTGAAGAGCCTTTCACACGCCCCCACCTTCCTCAATAACGTCAAACTAGTCGATTCCCTTGAAATTATACATTTGCAACTAATTATATTTAAATGGTACCGTCAGCAAAGGTTATAAGTTACAAGTGGATTACTAGTTAACCACAGGCAGGAGTAGAGTTGCAGAGGAGATGGTGGACATGGAAGAAATGCTGCATTTGGGCAAGGCTCCTCTAGTGGGTGTTGTATTGGCCGTTGTGGCTGTCACTGTGGCTACTGTTTATTTCATCTCTACCAAAAAGTCTAAGCGTATGTGTCTTCTATCCCGTTGTTATTTGTTCCGTGTTTTTCGATCTAAGTGTTTGCAGCATCTGTAGATTCTCATTGAAATTGCAGCCATCTTAGTTTTATGTCCATACCCACAATATGAATTGTCACTGGGCATCACCCATTTGCAGTAGATAAAAAATACTCGGCTGTCAACCAATGCCAGCATAACAGAAGTTTAGGGCTATTTCAACGCATTTATTCACCTCTAGGTCTCTGTAAAATATGCAGCGATAAAAGATGTTGTGAGAATAGTACGTCTACCGGTCAAATGGGCGTGCAAGATTTATCAAAGATTATTTGTTTGTTCAGAAAATTGTTTATAAGGGTATCCAGGATTAAAACGACTGCAATTTTCATTTGGTTTTCATAACATTTCAAGGTGCTATACTACATACATGTTTAACCGTGTCTCTTGGCACAGTTTAAAAAGAAACGTTATCTGTCCTCAACATCATTTGAGTTATATACTCCTTGCAGATTCTGTGTTTCCAGATTTTTTTTAGGGGTAGGTACATACCAATTCATTGCATGGTTTATGTGGGTTAGGGGTAGGTACATACCAATTCATTGCATGGTTTATGTGGGTTCATATTATACATATAAGGTTGTATAAATGAAATTATATGTAATAAATGGTAAAGTTATTTATCTGTGGAATTTGTACTAAGTTTTGTCATACACCAAATGGGTGTAAGGCTTGACTGTGCCCTAAAAAACTACATTCATTGTTATTAACATTTAGCATAGTTCATGTTATATATAAGGATGGAAAATGCGTCTACAATAAGTTCAGGGTCTATGTAGCCTCGAAATTCGTCTAGGTCTGTTCTGAACTATAATATGTTTCAGGTCCTTAATTACAGTTTATATACATTTCAGGGTGATGGCATATAATTTTGTTTGTACCCAATTTTGTTCCAGTAACTTAGGCCCTAGATTTTGCCATTTATGCTGTCATTCTTTAACTTGCCAGTTTCTGAAATGGTCTGTAAGTCGTGGCTGTTCATGGGAGATGCTTTCAGTTTGGGTGAATTTGGTTGGAGGCAGGGTACAAGTAATTGAAAAGTGGCATACCATTGATGGAATTTAACATAGTTTCGTGTGTCTCATGTTTTATATTATTGAAGATTATAATATTGTTAGTTCTTTTACACTGTCCATGAAGAAATCTAGTTTCAGAGAGGACTGAAGGATTGTTTGTACCCTGCCTACAACGACATTGTAATGAATAAAATATAGTTACAGAGAGGACTGAAGGATTGTTTACCTGCACGTTTTTTGGCACTATCAATACTGGGAATTATCTGTGTGTGCGACCAACCTGATTAGTTGAGCTCATCTTGTCTGAGGCCATGCTTTTGTATTTACTTGACGATCAGTGTTCATAATAAAAATATCATCTTTCTGAATTAGCTTTCATGAAAAGGTTCTGGATCACTCATGAGTTAAGACCCTCTTGTTGAGTACACAAAGGTGAGAATATTGGGCTTAAATATTTTGCCTATATTTAATCCCTGGGTCGTCAAGTCCATCTGCCTCCGATTGCTGGTGCATACCACCTAATTGAGAATTTCTCTATGTGTAAACCTGGTTAGCATTTAAGCCGTGAGTTTTACTGGTTCAAATGGAGAATTTCTCCACAGCCAAGCTTTGGACTCAGGACTCCTCATTATTGTAGGTTACCATTTGAGTCCTAAGCCTCACTGTTTCAAAATCATAAAAGCTATATAATAGGACTGTAAAACCTCTGTGGGTACACGGAATCGAGACCTCTAGGATTTTATCATTCACGGGGCTGCTTGATTCCTTAGGCTTAGATACAATCCTTGGGTCATCAAGTCTGTCTGTCACCACCAACTAGTGCATATCACCTGATGGAAAATTTCTCCGCAGTAAGCTTTGGACTCAGGATTTCTAATAAGTATGGATAAGGATTTGAGTCCCTAATCTCACTGGCTCACAATCATGAATGCTATTTTAGAGGTTGGTAAATTTCTTTAGTATGTGCAACTGATATGTATTAAGGACTTCTGCACTTATATTTGAATAAATTCATATTAGTCAAATTGGACCCTCCACGGTCTTGGTGAACAGAAACTTAGTGATTTGCAACTTGGTCAATGCTTTGAATTTCTTTGTAACCATATTTTGTTCACCTTTCAGTTCTACCAGAATCCAGGCCCTCAGAAGTTAAAATGAGTCCAGAAGTATGCCCCCGATTTATTTGTTCAACTACATTCTTTGTAAAGTCATTTCTGTCATTGATTATTTATGAGTTGCCCCCGATTTATTTGTTCAACTACATTCTTTGTAAAGTCATTTCTGTCATTGATTATTTATGAGTGCGGCCATTCTATGAATTTTCCCTTGTATCAATCACAAGCAAACTTTAATTTTTGATGTGAGTTTTGTTCTTTATCATATATGTTTTTTTGAACAGGATGCTTGGATCCAGAGAATTGGAAGTCATTTCAATTGGTCAAGCGCACACAATTGAGCCACAATGTGGCCAGTTTTCAATTTGCACTCCCAACTGCGACATCTGTATTGGGACTTCCAATTGGACAGCACATCAGCTGCCAGTAATATACCTTGTTTTGTGTCTCCTTATTCTTGTTTTGTTGGCAACATGGTGAACCAAATCCACTGAAATTATACCATTATGGCTGACTACTACATATGTTTTATTGTCTACCATTTGGGTATCAGAGGAAAGGATGCCGAAGGTCAGGAAGTTATCAAACCCTATACTCCTACTACCCTGGACTCTGATGTTGGCTACTTTGAGCTGGTGATTAAGGTGAGGGATTATATGATGAATTTGGGTTTTGCATGTGGAAAGCATGTTCTGGAAGAATGTGTATACTAATGCAGAGTAATGACAATGTAGATGTATCCACTGGGGAGAATGTCTCATCATTTTCGTGAGTTACAGGAGGGTGAATACATGGCTGTAAAAGGTCCTAAGGTGCACATTTGTCCCTGTAATTCACCCATTTTTACCATGCTCTATCTGCTTGGGGAATTTTGTAATTTTTAGTTCATGAACTTAGCTACATTCCTAAAACCATTCATGGGCAAGTAATACTGATCTGGTTTTGATACCTCTGCTTTTATGTGTTATAGCATCTTTCCTGTTTAGATCATTTTGTTGCTTTGACAAGAAATATTGACCCTTTTTGACAAGCAGAAGTCAACCTTGCAATAAACATTTCCAAAAAATTTCTGAAGTAATTTTTTTTGTTTTATTTGAAAATATGTATTCTAAATAACAGCTCTTAAATCATTTACATATGTTTTCAGGGACGCTTCAAGTACCAGCCAAATCAAGTAAGGGCATTTGGAATGCTTGCAGGAGGCTCTGGTATCACTCCAATGTTTCAGGTATTTATAATTTGATTCCTGCAAAGCATAAAATATGCAGCGACTTCATTTGGTAGGAAACTAAAATTCAGAATCTAGAACTGGCCGTCAATAAAACTAGAACCTTAATCTAATGATGGTAATAGTAAACAACGTACCTTGATCACTGTAAAAGAGTTACTTATGAAGATTAACAGGATGTTCGTAACTAAAAGTATTCTATTTTGTTGATCTTTTCAATAATCAGTCATAAAATTCTAGTATTACTATTAACAGAGTCATGCAATTATAGGTAACGAGAGCCATACTGGAAAACCCAAATGACCATACCAAAATATACCTCATCTATGGGAATGTTACTTATGATGACATTCTTCTTAAGGTAAGATATGCCGTATTGTTCTTCCTGCCTTTTCATTTATTATTGCTGTTGTAGAACCAAACCAATCTTTCTTGTTCTACTCTTGGTCCTTACAGAATGTGATTTGAAAAAGATCATCAATATGATTGTTGTCTAACCCATTTAATGGGTTATTTGTACCTGATTGATGCATATCTGTTGTTTCTATTCTAAATGAATGAAGCACATAGGCTTTTTTGTTTTGTCCTAAAATAAAGAGCTCCTTAATATTTTGGGTTTTACCTTTACAGGATAAGCTTGATAGCCTCGAGAAGAATTACCCTGGCCGATTCAAAGTTTACCATGTTCTTAACCAGGTAATAAACTGGTTTCATATCCTTACTAATCAGTTGTATGTGTTTTTCAACCAACAATTATTTTGTATATCTCACCTGTTGTATGTAAACTGTTGCAGCCACCTGAAGGATGGACTGGTGGAGTTGGTTTTGTAACCAAGGAGATGATCCAAGCTCATTGTCCTGCACCTGCCTCTGACATCCAGGTAACTTAATAGTGCATGATGTGCTCCTTATTTCAACTCTGCATTTATGTTATAGGCATTTTGTGTAGAAAGGGTTTGAGAATGCTTCTCTGCTGCAGATTTTGAGATGTGGTCCACCACCAATGAATAAAGCAATGGCAAGTCATCTGGATGCGCTTGAGTACACTAAGGAAATGCAGTTCCAATTTTAAGTTTCATAGATTTAGACGTCTAAGGAAGTGCAGTTCGAATTTGAAGTTTATAGATTTAGGCATCATAAAATTTTGCATGCTTCAATCTTCTGAAAACTTTCATTTATGGCTAGTTTAATTGTTACAGTAGAGCATGCAATTCTATACTCATACAATTTCCATCATGAGGCAATGGAAGTATGGAATTTCAGTCTTGCGAATTTAATTTGAAGTGCGAGGCAATCTATGAATCAAAACAGTTCATAATTTTGATTCTCATCGACTGGTGATAACATGTCAAGTGTGATCATCAAATCAGTTAGAAACTCAAGTTTTCAATAAAGTTTGTTTTCTGAAAATCTTAATTTTATTGAGGTCAGCAATAATGATAGTCATACGTAGTCAAAGTCATGGGAATTAATTTCTTATGAATACAGAACTCTTTTCCAGATTTCTTATTTGATTGCTACAATGTTGGTGATTGTTGTATCTCCTGCTGCAAATTTTCGATCTTTTAATTTGCAGAAAAACATAGTTAATCCAATGTAAAATGAGGAATATTTCACAATTATTCCTTTACTATTAATACTTCATTTTATGAAGTAAAACATGAAATACTTAATTGAGAATGAGTACTAATTCACTGTAACATACATAGTGATAGTATTTTTATTTTTTTTTATTCATAAGCGCTTTTGACTGGAGCTATGAACGAGTGATGCCACATTTTTTGGAGGCCTCATCCCATCATCTCTCCTCTTCCTTCTACCTCTTCCTCTCCTTTATATCTCTCCAATGTCCTCCTCCTCCCTCTGACACCTTCGTTCTTCCACCTCCTCCTCCTCCTCCTTCATTCCTCTGTCTCCTTCGTTTCTCCACTTCCTCTCCTCCTCCATTCCTCTTCTCTACCTCCTCCTTACTCCTCTCCTCCACTGCTCTTCTTCCTCTCCTCCTCCTTGCTCCTCTCCTCCACCACCACTCCTCCTTACCTCCTCTCTTCTTCCTCACTCGCCTTTGTCTCTTCTCTTCTGATTCCTTCCTTCACCTCCGACTCTTCACCCTCTCATCTCCCTTCAACTTCCTGCCACTGTCACCTAGAGCCGCCTGCGCTGTCTCTCCACTTCCGAATAATCTCCTCTTTGAGCCTACCTCCTCTCTGCCTGATGACGCCACTCCTCCAGGGATATTCCTCCCCACCATCCTTCACCAGCAGTCTGCAAGGATCTACTGCCTTCACCCCGTGTCGGCATCTGCTCATCCATCATCTTTCATCCTCCGTCCACTGTCCTCCAAGCCTAGAGCTCTACTCTTCTCCTCCCGTTGAACCGCGCCTTCAAACACTGCAGCTATCTACTGATCATACCACTGTCAATCGCCTTGCATCAACTGCCTTCGTCGCTGGAAACACCATGCATCCCGTCCGTCAACCTGCTGCCAGCCAACGAGCTTTCCCACCAACAACTTGTGGGATTCAAACTCCTGCGGCAGTGATGCAACTGCCTTGCAACAACCGTTGCACTGCAGGGTCATCCCATACATAGTGATAGTATTACATATCAATCTATCAAAGGATAAATTGTAGAACATAAATCATGTTATGGAATGAGAAAGAATTGATTTAAGCATTCTTATGATCTTTTTAAACACTATACAGTTTATATGAAATAGCTTTTTTAAATTTATTGGCTGTTCCTTGAACAGAACTCCCTCCTTTTTGACTTTTGAAACATGGGTGAGTAACCTGCGTATACTTGTTAACTGTTTAAAGAGTTACTTCTTTTTCAATTAGGAAATACATCAAACCAACCATAAACTAAGAAGGTTGTTACCCAAATCATTTATGGAGGCAAATTAAGCATTAATTGAACAATGTTTAAATAAAGCAGAAAACTACTTCCTCAAGTCGAGCTATATCTGCATGAGGTGCCAAAGATCTCTAATGGGAGAAGCAGATTAAAAAAAATTAAGAATCAGGTTAAAACAACCAAGCCCCACAGCAAGAATGGCATTCCGAAGGATGGGGGGCATTAACCTATGTTGGGTGCAGTTTTCTTGGCAGCCATTTCATTTCCTAATTCAAGAGTTCAATTTTTTTTGCTTACCTTCAATTGTTTCACATAGTGCAATTGAAACAACTTGTTTTTCATTGGTTGAGCTATAGAGAAGTATACTTAGGACTTGTCTTTCACAAACTGTCCTCGTCATACTGTTTTACAGGTTTAAGAGTCTCTAAATGCCTTGGACAATGGAGGCTTAATTGTACAATGCATGTACTTAATGTATGATTAGAAATTAGTATTTTGTCTAAGCACATGCTATTGTTTGCAGATTGTAGCATTTGAGATCTTGTATATTAGTGATAAGTATGCAAGAAGGGAATAAAAATCTCTCCACTTGAACCAAGGCGCAACTCCTGAGAAAGGGATGGTTACTTTATTTGTATATCTCAAATATTTTTGTATTATATATCGAATGAACAGCAATATACATGAAACCAGCCATACAAAGATTCTCAAAGCATCATATCCAGTATCAGAAGATCAAAATATACCCTCCTTGCTGATCAAAACTAGCCCAACCCCCATTACATCAGTCTCCTTCAAACTATACATGAGGAGATAATTAACAATTTACATCATTTTCCAGATTACATTCATTTCAAAATTACAACAATTTCAGGTATATCTTGAACCACAATTGCAAAGGTCAGGGGTAGTCGGAGTAGAGTGTTGCTGTCCACACAAAACTGCCCAAGTGAAGAGCTCTGTAAGGTTTTGTGAGCGAAGAAGACCATGCTAGTGCCCATCTGCCCTGTTGCCTATCATTAGGAGAGGCCCAGCTGCTTCTATTTCCTCCCTGGAGAAATCTTCAATGCTGCGCAGAGGAGGAGCCTCTTCTTCTGTCCATTATTGCCAATCTTCTCATTGAATTCCTTTTGGAAGATCTTGAGGGCCTTGAGAAAGATCTCTATAGTGAACTGCCACCCCTGTCCAAAATTAACCTCTTGCATGCTGACTGGTATTGTGCCACCTTTGACCAACTTCAAAAACTTTGCCTTGGATACTTTAATCATCAGGTCTACCTGCATAGCAATACTGGAGAGGGTGAGTCTTTTACAAGACTCAGTAAGTGCACGCTTGACCCCACTGAATTTTTCTTCATTTCTCTTTTTCCAAATGTACCATAAAATTTCAGTTGAAACAAGAAGCCAAAACAGCAATAATTTTTTGCCAAAATTTTTAAAAAACAACAAAATAATTCTATCAAGCCTTAAATTATTGTTATTGTCCCAGATGAGCTGATTATGACAATCAAGATTCCATACTTCCCTTGCAAACATACAGTCAAAGAATATATGGTTCAGCATTTCAGGCATTCTACATATGTTGCAGATTTCAATGTCATCCGATCTGCACTTAATCGGCAGTCTTTGCAACGTTAGGAGCCATTGGAAGCAAGCTTTCTTTGGCTTCAACACACATGACCAAGTGAATTTGAGAATTTTTGCCCACTCATTTCTGCCCAGATTGGTATTCCAGATCTGATTTAAATGATTGCACGTATCTAGCCGGCTAGTAAGGGTATTGTATACCTTCTTTGCACCAAGCTTGGAAAGTTTGGAGCCATTGCTACATCTAAACTCTTTGAACTGCTCTAAGTCCACCACATGATTGGCATTCATGGGGACATCTCTACTGGCTTCTTTTAGAGAGGCATAGGTTCTCCAGTTATTCATGGCAGCAAAAATTCACTGCTAATCTGCTGCCACTCTTTTAGTCCCTTTTCATCCATGATATCAGCAAGGTACTTGATACCCTTGCTTGCCCATGCCTTGGTTGAGCAACCTTGCTTAAGGGCCAATGGTTTTCCATTGTGAAATAGGTTCCACCATATGGACCAATGGCCAAAGATCGTGCTGTCCGAGAAGGCTTGGGAGTTTCGAATGTGCCCATTTATACTCTCCGACGCCTTCTAGATACTTTTGAAGACAGCAAACCCCTCAGGTCTAATTGGATGCTTACAACAAATGAGGTCACAAAACAGTAATCCTTTCCAAGACTTTGCATTCTTTGGCACACCCGTTTCAATATTGCTCCTAACCAAGATTTTCCACGGTTCATCACCATTTAGGGCTTTAGCAATCTATTTTTAGGCCAATGCTATGCCTTGAAGTTTTAGATTTTTCAACCTCAACCCACCTTCAACCTTGCTGCTTAGGCAACACCACTCCCACTTTACCGCAAACTTCTTTTTCTTCCCTTTCCCATCTGACCACAGGAAGCTTTTAATCTTTTTCTGAATTTCCTCTACTTGGTATCTAGAGAATAACCATACCAAGGCAAAATATAGACTATATGAACTGAGAGTTTTTTGACAAATTTGTATTCTCCCAGCCAACGAGAGAAACTGTTTATTCCACTTATTAATTTTCTTGTCTATTTTACCATGGATCCAAAGCCACATCTCCCCTTATTTTACCATGGATCCAAAGCCACATCTCCCTTAGGCTAGGGCTGACCGCAAAAGGAATACCAAGGTACCTGACTTGCTTTTGAGGGCCCCCCCACTGCATGCCATATTTCACCAGCCAGTCCAGAGGTTCCTCTTTCCACCCAAGCATAATTGATTTAGCCATAGAGATCTTGGCACCAAAAGTAGCACAAAAGGTGTCAAGCTTTGCCATTAAGTTGGCAATATTATCTTCCTCCAAGATTGGAAACAATGTTGTATCATCTGCGAATTGAATGTTAAGGACTTCCTGATTCTACCATATGCTTTTTTGAAGTCAAGCAGTACCATTATTGCCTCTTGCTTTGTTTCTTTTGCCCATTCCATGGCCTCCTAGCTGGTGATTAAGTTCTCAAGGATATATCTGCCTTTGATAAACCCTGTTTGAGTGTTGTTTATAAACTTTGGCGGGATATTCACTAGCCTTTTAGCTAGCAACTTTGCAAGAATTTTATAGGAAACATTTAACAAAGTTATTGGTCTCCAGTTCTTTATTAGAGACTTATCTCCTTTAGGCAACAGTTTTATGATGCCTTTATTGATGATTTTCCCCAAAGAACTCTTTACCCATGCCTCATTATACACCTCAAAGAGATCATCAACAATCCATTCCTTGAATACCTTATAGAACTCTGCAGGTAACCCATTTGTACTTGGAGATTTATCATTTTGCAATGAACTGATTGCTTTCTTTATTTCCTCCTTTGATATATCTTTACCCAGTTCTAGGGCCTCCTCCTTTGCTATCTCTTTTGGCACAATGCCTCTTATCAACTCCCTTGCATTAGATCCTCTTTCTCCTTGGCATTCAGAAGTAAAGAGGTTTTTGTAAAAGCTATAGAATTGAGCCATGATGTCCTCTTGATCAGTACAAGTCTTTCCATCAACTTGGATCTGCTCAATGTGTTCCCTGAAGTTCTTCTCCCTCAAGTACCTGAAGAAAAATTTTGACCCCTTGTCCCCATTCTCCAACCAATTGAGTTTGGATCTGATTTTGAGCCATTGAATTCTAAAATTTTGCAGCTTCCTCAAAGCCTCCTTAGCAGAAATGAGCCTATTTCCTAGCTCCACATCCTCAGGGGATTTTTGCAGGCAAGACTCAGCTTGGAACAACTCTTCTTGTAAGATACCCTCTCTTCTCCTCCTATCCAAGGCTTTTTTCCTTCCAATTATTTGAAATAATGACTTCCAACCCCTTGTGTTTAGATCCCACCTCTCAATGGCACTCAGGTTCTTATAAAGACCTTGATTGATCTTTCTGAGAGACACCACAACATCCACACTATCGCTGTCCTGAAGCTATTTAGTGTTCAAAATGAATCCCCCCTCTCTTAGGCCTACCCCCTGATTTGAGCAGGAACCTTGCTTTTATAGGGTGGTGATCGGATAGGCTGGAGGGATGCACTTCCACTTTGCATCCATCCCTTAATGTTTCCGACATGAAAAAGTCATCATTTAAGTAGAATCTATCCAAACAACAATAGATTCTCTTCAAACCTTTCTGGAAGTTGCACCAAGTGAACCAAATGTTTGGGAAATCCTTCTTCTGCCCTTGTATCGGGTCAACCAAGTTCAACTTTGCGTTCATTTTTGCCCAAAAGAATCTCTCGTTCCCTTTCCATTCCATATCAATTCCCCCAGCTTTGTCTTCTTTGTTTCCTATCATATTAAAGTCCCCACCTAGAATCTAGGGTATATTCTCCAAGCTGCAAAGCGAAGTCCAAAGCTTGATCCTTTCATTGTGCTCATTTGGGGCATAGATGGAGCACACCCCAAAGGCTTGATCCTCTTATGTCTAATCCAAACCGCCCTATTGCATGGGGAAGCCCCAGAGCTAGTTACAAGGTGGCTCCATTTGTTAGATAGCAGAATGGCAGCCCCACCCCTCCCTATTTCATGCTGAGTGGCAAAATAAGTTACATCTTTCCAAATGCACCGGAGGCTAGTTTCAAGTGCAAACCCTGTTGCTTTGAGCTCTTGAAGCAAAACTACATCCTTGTTTTTGCATTGCCCAATGAATCTTCTGACCACATGCTTTCTAGCAGGGGATTATAACCCCCGCACATTCCAACAGATGAAATTAAGAGCCATCAATACTAGTTGGAGGGGCAACCTCTTTTTCATGCCGAAAGGCATCAAAACATTTTGGCAACTCAGTCTCTATTCTTTTCGCCACCGGGCTTGCAATCACTGCACTTAGCTTTTTCCTTTTGGCTTGTTGCAGATTACCCCTTCCAACTGGAATTAGTGCCCCTCCTTTCCTTGGCCTGCCAGGCCTTATTTTACCAGCCGAGGTGGGGTCTCCCTCCTTTACCACCTTATTAGAGGCAGGTGCAGAAGGAGGGTTGGATTCCAAACCCCCAACCTCATGCTAAGGCACCACCTCTTCATTTCCACCTTTGCCACCAACATCTCCCCTGCCTATACACCTCTCAACGAGTCAACACCATTGGCGAATTGCTTGTTGGAGACCGATGGGTCGGCATCCAGAACCAACCCACCCTCCCCAACAACTTGCCCACCACCCAGTCCACCGGTGATACTAAGTTGGGCATTTGCACGCAGGACCTTGGTCTCAAAGGTAGATACAATGTCCTTCACTTTGACTAGGCCTGCCTTACCAAGCTTGACCCCACATGATTCCTCCTCCAAGCTGCAGAGTTCAACAGACTGCTCTTTGGCACCATTATTGTTGGCATCCCCACTCTCTTTACCCTGCCCCCTTAGCTTGTCAAGTGCAAGCTGCTGGGCATTTTTCCACACCCTAGCTTTAGTGTCACCCAGAGGCAAGCTTTTTTGACCCCCTTCAGCTGGAGGGCCCCACACAACATGTTTTTTTGACCCCCACTTTCAATTTCCAAACTATCACAGGCTTCAATAACAAAATCATGAGAGTATTGTGATGAGGAGTCAGACATCACCTCTCCCATTAGGGTGTCCTCTTCGGTGTGAGTGTCCCCATCAGAAGGGTCTTGTGGGGAAGTCATTTCTTTATTTACTACTCCCCAGATTTCATTAATATATTCGGGTCAGGGTTCAGTGTTGTTAATCTCATAGTTTAGGGTTTCTACAACTTTAAGAATTCTTTCATTATTTTCTCCATTAAGTTGTTTTTTTTTTCAGTATTTGCACTTACAGTCATTTGTGAGGTGTTGCCATTATCCATATTCTTTCTCAATAAGTTGTTAGAACTATCACAACCGGTTTTCAAATTATCATTTGGGATGCCACTGCCACCCTCACCCCCAGAGCGACCATTTCCTTCCATTTGACCCCTGGAGTCTAGCGGGCCATGATTCCCAACTGACTTACCTTCCGAGGGTCTTGAGTGCAAACTTTTGTTTCTTATCAACGGGCAAATCTTTCTCAGATGCCCTTCTTTGCGGCACAAATAGTAGGAGTTCAAACCCCCAAGCACTTCAAGTGCACAGTCCGTGCTTGCATTTCCCAAATTTAGTCTCAAGATGTCTGGAATCTCAACTTTGGGGTCTAAGGAAACCAGGACCCTACATCTGTATGGGGTAGGGCTGTTTTGACATTATCAATTTTTAGAACCCGACCATATGGCTCGAGCAACAGAGGAATAAAGCTCCAGATACGGGGAGGTACATCCTTGATGACGACCCATCTAGGGCACAATAAGACTAACACCTCTTCATTGATGGCCTCAGGGGACCAGGGCATTGCCCTAAAAATGTTTTTCCCTATGCTCCAAAAATGTTTATTCAAAACCCTCATATGCAGAAAGATCACATAAAGTCCTTTCTGAATCATTCTACATAAAGAAAAAGATAACCCCAATTTTTTACCCCACACGTCTGCCAATGAGGCATCCATGTATCTTCTTGCCGGGATCTTATTTAAATCCACGCCAGCCAGAAACACCCCTAGATTTTTTAGCCTCTTGTCTTCTTCACACAAAACCTTAGAGAGTTTTTCATTTGGAGAGAAAACATCTACTCTAAGCGGGTCAGAGGCGCACTTACCTCCTCTGCCCCCCAAGTCGTCGTCTCGACTCGCTTCAACCACAAACTTGGCGACGGCAGGAAGCTTGACTTGGTTACCTTCGACGACTTCTTTGAACGACTTTGAATGAGCATCAACGTTCGGCCCACCATCTTGCAACGGGGAAACACCATCCGGGGGCTGCGATTCCCCAAGCATTGCAGGAAGGACACCACCGCACGATCATACATGAGCGACGGCCAGACAAAGAGCCCTCCCTTCGAGACACCGTCCACCACCACTGCCAAACAAGGTATCCTGAGAGGAAGGACGCTCTGTGGAGGAGGACCGAGCCTTCCCCACACGCACGGGTGAACCCTACTCAAGCCCTCGAGAAAGCCTTAAAGTTGCAGACCGAAAAACTATTGTGAATGTTCCGTTTTATCATATCTTAAGTATTTTAAATGAATCATGAAAATTTTATCGATAATCTAGCGGGCTAAATTAAGTGGTAACGATAGACCATTATTACAGAACGAATCGGTTTGAATCCGCTTTTTTTAATTGAACCAAGCATAAAATCCACAGAAGAAATATCAACAAAGTCCAGCGGAAGGTGTCTCATAAGGGGCCTAATTGCTAACATATTCAAAGAGCAATCTATTCCTATTAAGTGGTAACGATAGACCATTATTACAGAACGAATCGGTTTGAATCCGCTTTTTTTAATTGAACCAAGCATAAAATCCACAGAAGAAATATCAACAAAGTCCAGCGGAAGGTGTCTCATAAGGGGCCTAATTGCTAACATATTCAAAGAGCAATCTATTCCTCGATATTCTATTCCGTCATATTCTGCTGCCAACTTGAAAGCAATGTTTTGCCATTTTGGGTGCACACCTTAAATGTATTGAAAACTTTTTTTATTGAGTTTACCTGACCTTTATCTTTGACAGATGCACCACTAATAGACAACAACTGGATCGCATCAGACATTATGGCTTCAATTTTATAGTTTTGCAGTTTGTTTCTAGATGGTTTGCGTTCCCTAGGCAAGATCCTTGTTAGCCTAGTGGAATTCCAATGGAAGGCAGGGCAAACTTTGCCATTCGCAATTCAATGTAAAAGGAAAGCATTGAAATGACTACACGATGAGAAGAACATTTAATATTGAAAACAGCAATACATGTTTGTTTCCATATATTTAATTTAATTTATTCATCAATGTCTATTGAAGATCAAATTTGGTGTATAGGAATGAGGATAAGAACATTATAGAGGCACATCCCAAGAAAACATGCAAAAGATTAGGCGAACAATGCAACAAAAGAAAGTATGTCCCATAGACTATCCTTGAGGTCTTAGATAGCATTCCTAACATTTAAAGATGTAAAAATGGGTTTTATGTGTATGAAGCGATGGGGGTCACTAATGCCTTTGTATGTTTACAATATGAACTTGGAATTTCCCTAGGGGTTCTCTTCCTATTGAACTAAGAGGGCTGGAAATAGGAAGTAATCAATCAAGTTTGAGCCTTTGGTAGATGGGCTTTGAGAAAGTTGTGAATGCCAAATATCTCTTGTATGAAGGGAGTGAGACATCTCTTGCTCTCATAAGCCATGAGAACCTAGAAAGAACAAAATGATTCTTTGAAGAGACTAAAAGATCATCCTCTGATCTCATAATAAAGATACAGTTTGAATACAAAATGTTCCTTGGTCTTCAATTATAAGGAAAATATAAGGTAAGTATGATACTCTTGAGGAAATTTGTGATTTGAATCAATGTGAAGCTAGTGGGAGCAAACTCTTAGTTGTGCAAGAGAAACCCTTACGCTGCAAGGCATTTGGAATCTAGTTTTTCTTGAGGGAGATGAGACCATCACCTAGAAATATAAATTTAAATAACAATGAAGTTTTGAAAACAATGATGGTCTAGGTGTATCCATGTGGATTAGAAGTATGCTCTATAAATCTCAACACAAGTGTACCCTTATTTATCTTACATTTGAAGTAGGAATATCAAGGACATGTAAGGAAGTTAAGGCAATGGAACAACTTTCTACACTAACCTTGAGAGGAGGATAATGCAAAACTTTTCAAATCTTTACAATAGTTACAAAAATTAAACATAAATATCATGCATACCACAACACAATGATTTATGTGGGGAAAACCCTTTCGAGAGAAAAACCCAACTCCAAAAGCCGCTCAATATATTATTCAAAAATCATGAAGATTACAATATATTTGCAAAGCAAGCTTCTCACAGGAGAATCATCAACTAGAGATTTTGAGGCAACACAATAACTATTAGACTCTCATAATACATTACAATGCACAGTTGTAATACAATGCCCTCATAAAATAGAGTTGCCTTCTAAGGCAAGATGAGCAAAAAAAATATCTACCGTTAGATTTGAGACCTAATGATGAACAGTCCAGATTTACAATAATAAATACATATATATTAACTTGCTATAATCATGTAATGTCTCCTTTTGGAGTTGCCTTAAATCTTACCCTAGAATCACAAGATAAATGTAGTTAGGATTATAATTTACCAATTAGATGCTTTAAGAAAGATGAATACCGGTTTAGGTCATGCAACCATGTTAGATGATATTGAAATATAATTCATATAATCAAATATATATAATAAATGTTTTATCTATTGAAATCATGTAAATATCTAACTATTTCAAATAATATAAGACACAATATCATAATGCACATTGGAAGTTGGATTGTAATGGGACTAGGATGAGGAGCATGATAAGTCCGCTCGAAGTTATCCACACCAAGCCCAAGAGT
This sequence comes from Sequoia sempervirens, assembly GCA_007258455.2. NCBI lineage: Eukaryota > Viridiplantae > Streptophyta > Pinopsida > Cupressales > Cupressaceae > Sequoia > Sequoia sempervirens. The sequence continues at coordinate 119,561,888 of VDFB02000363.1, read as the reverse complement.
GAATATACCATCCCTCTTGGCCCTTAAGTGGCACAAACAGTCATCCAACATGGGGTGGCATACTTGGCAGACAACTTGTATCTGCATTCCCTACCCTTGCTACCTTATCCATCCCTCTTATGATTGAAACTCCCTCAAATTCATCTCGACAAACAATCCATGTAGAGCTTGGGGAAAAAGGCTACCATAGGAGGCCCCTAGACATCCTCTCCCTAAGCCCAGGGGCGGATATCACCCCTGGCTCCAAGTGAAATGGTGCATCTCTTAGAAAGGAGACAACTGGTTGAATGGGTGTGTCTTTAGCTAACAAAATTGTCTTAGCATTAATCATTGCCTTTTGTAATTAAATTCTAGTGTTGTCTTCTTAATGATAATCATTTCCTTTGTAAGTATTTTTCCTTGTAATCGCTGCCCATTATTAATCTTTGATCATATTTGTGAAATTTAGAATGTGTTTCCTTGTTGCATACCATTTTTGTCTTGTATTTGCAGCTTTTGGGAATGAGAGAAATTTGGAATAAGACAAATCCTTTTTTCTAAAGTAGCCTTTGTCTTATCTATTAATTGTTGGCTTGGAGGATTTTAATCGTAAATTTTGGAAAACATTTGTTGCAGGTATTAAGTATTAATTATTTAATTTTGTGTGAGAGTAATGTCTTCATGTTGGGGTCATGACAAATCACGAGGTTGAGATACCATTTTTCCTAACATGTGAATGAGGTATAACAAGGAGGAAGCTCTTGCATACCAACAAGGCACAAACCTACAATCTACTAGTGTGATAGAGGATTTAAGAGATGGCCAATTTGGGAGGTGGTCATCAACTTCAACCTATGTATCACAATCAACACATGGGATATTACTAAAGTAATGAGAGAACTTGTATTGAATTCTACAAAGAGTGTAAATATACTATAATGAACCTTGCATATATAGGCAAGGTAGATGAGGTATAAAGGTAGGATAGAACAATTGACTAACCCTCCAAAGATGGAACACATGTGAGCTCACTTGACAAGTGTATGAGCAAGTGTCAAATATACATGCAATAGGTGTCTCAAGTGATGATGATGAATGTCTCCATATTATGAAGTGAGACAAAAGCATAAGAAACCTAAGTAAACTTAAGCTATAATTATGAATAGGTCAATCCTACAAGGGTGATCAGATAACTAGTTGAATAATGACTCTATTTACACTAACACCCCCCTTAAGTGTAATTTAAGGAGTAATATATGCAAGATGATGAGTCTCAACTACTAGGCCATGTTAGGTACTCATGTACAATTTTTTCATAAAGTAAAGGAGAAAAACCTAGTGGGAAATAAAAACCCATCCCCAAAAGAGAAATTGATGCAATGAAATAAAATGTACAGGTGAAGAAGATAGAATAAGGACTCATGATGACCCCCCGAGGACTACTTCTATCACATAAGTAGAAGAAATGTTCCCTCCATAGAATAGATAGAGAGAGACTATGGAGCACCCCCATAAGATCATAAAACCTAAAGTGTTGAGTGATGCTTGAAGAAGAATGTAGAAAGTGATCCTTGAATGTTGAACAACATTTCTTTCCTGTGGAAGAAGATGAATTGTAGATAGGTGCATAAATCTTCCCATGTGAGAAGATAGAAGTCTCTAAATGATGCACAAGATCCAAAGATAATGATGAAATCTGTGAAAGTTGCTCAAATGATCCATGCGAAAACTAATGTAGAACAAAAACCAAAGATGTAGATGGGTTGAAAACAATATTGATGTGGTTTCCATCAAAGGTGCTTTCCAACTCTGTAAAATGGGATTCACTAAAAAATCCTAATAGTCCATGTAAGTAATCATCCCAATCAACTATAGTGGACACACAACTATGAATATCCTATTTTCCTAAATCATGACAAACCAATGTTGTAGGAACATTCAATACTGAATAAGAAAAAGGTGAAGGAGATGTGATATCAATGTAAGGTGTAGGAACTGATGAGGAGGATAGAACTCTAATGCTCAAATAACCAAACTGTATCTCCTTATGCATGTTGAAGGTATCAGTGTCATCTAGAATCAAACCATCATCAAAGTCAACATAACCAAAGGAAGAAAAGGAGTTTGATTTGGAATCATTATTGACATGACCCATGATAATGATGTCTCTACTTTGCAAATCTCATTATCATGAAACATGGTGTGAACTCAACTATTTTTCTTGTGCCATTGTGTGTAATCTGATAAATGGAAAGGAGATTATTGCATAAGGAAGGTACATAAAGTACGTCATTAAATGTTCCTTCTCCAATATCAATAGACCCTTTTCAGAGAGTTGACATATAGGTGTTATTCACCATCAATATTGGTGGGAATGAACAAGGTTCAAATATGGAAAACAGTTCCTCGAATGCAACCATGTTGTGTGATTCCCCAAAATCAAGAAGCCACTTGTGTGATGTGTTGTTTATAGAAGCAAAGAGTGTCATACCCTTATTCTTATCCTTTCTTGAATATGAGGATGATGTGGATGAAGAAAAGGAAGAAGCACATGTCCTAAATGTAGGCAATTGAAGAAATGCCTCAAGTCATTAAATTCCTTTTTATAACATTGGTTTTCTTCATGCCATAATTTCTTACAATAAGTACATTTGAGCTTCTCCTTAGAAGTTTTCCCTTTTGATGAGGGAGATGAATCTGATGGGTTCTCCAATTTTGATCCTATAGCTTGATCCTTAGTTTGTTTGTTTCCCTTAGATGATTGAGAAACTCATGCTTTCCCTTTTGAAGAGGTGATAGCATCCATAGAAATTAACTTAGATTGTTCTCATGTGAGTCTATCACAAAACTACTCAAATGAAGGCATTGCAAATGTTGTTCCAAGAGAATCAATTATAGAGTAGAAAGAAGCAAAGATATGATAAGGACCTTTTAGCTTTGAAAAAACCAAGATGCCACATTCTTTGTTTGTTTTTGCTTTATCACAACTCTTAAGTTGAGAAAGAAAAGACTTAAACTAGACCAAGAAATCTTCAATAGATAGAAATGAATTAGGAGACAAAGTTGTTAATTCGACATCTAGTTGTAGTATTTTGAATTCATCAACTGTACGAAAGAGATCTTTAAACTTGTCCCACATTTTCTTAGGATTTGTACATTTTGCAATATGGAATTGCAAGTTATTGGAAACATGGAGACCAATGATGCCCATTGCCTCATATAACTTTTTCCGATAAGTAAATTGTTTAAAATCTCTAGTAAATTGTATTTTTTGTCCATTGAACACTTGCCATAAACCCTTAGATTGAAGAAGTTGTACTTTGACTTTCCATGTGTGAAAATTATCTGGTGTTTGTTGGAGAATGCTAAGATCAGAGCATGAAACAACTTCCACAAGTGAATAAAATCGTAGTGTACAAAAATGTATCCCTTTACATTTTCACACTTGTTTGGGCCCTCCTATTTATTTTGGACTTAATTGTGCCTTAATTTAGTGTTGCAAAATGTATCTCTTTACATTTTCACACTTCTTTGGGCCCTCTTAATTAAAATGGACCTAATTACGCCTTAACTTAGTGTTGTAAAATGTAACCCTTTACACTTTCACACTTATTTAGGGCTCCTTTAATTAATTGAACATAATATTGCCTTAATTGGCCCTTTAATTCATTTACCAAGCCTATTTTATTACATTTTTCCAAAGAGGAAACCGACATTCATTACTGCCCTAACGTAACACTTCTTATTGAGCAATGTGTGTCCTAGGTTTAGGGACTTGGGATGCATTTTCCCATGGGCGAATGGGTCCTCCCTTGACCTTAGGACCTAAATTTAAATTATTTTTTTGGTGGTATTTTAATGTTTTCAAATCCATAATTCAATGTTGGCTTGTGATATTTGAATTTCAGGAAATTAAGGATACATACCTATAAATATAAGGTTATTTCACTATGTTTCAACTAAGATTTTCAAGAGAGCAAACTAGAAATTTTATGAGACTTCAAGAGAACTTTCAAGAGAAATTAAAGGAATTCAAGAGTAGATTTATCAAAGTTTTATTGCAACAATCAAGATCCAATTGTCATGTAAAAGTCTTCTTGCATCATGCATGTTTTTGGAGCTAATATGGTGATGTAAGTTTCATGATCCATTCAAGCATTCAAAGCATTATTTCAAGTCAAGATTGAAGGTTCAAGATCCACATCCATTAAAGTCATTTGATGCAAGTTGCAAATCTACATTCCAAGGTTTGTTCAAGGGTTTGTTGAGTGGTAACATTGTTTTGTTCATTCTTCATTCCTCTTTCATGATTTTATTCATTTCAAGGTTTGATTACCAAAACGGGGTTTGACCAAGGCAAACCCCTATTCACCAAAAACAAAACATTTTTCCCTCTTGATTTGTGATTACATATTTAGGTGGAAGAAATCTTGAAGACCTTTTGAAGATCAAATTTGGAGAACTTGTCAAAGCTGCAAAAGTTGTCATCTCATGAAAACTCACTTACATAATTTATTTCCAACTTTCCAAACTTGAAACCTGGGAAAATTGGAAGACTTGGATCTATAGCAAAGGCTCCTGAAGGTTGCAGAAAAACTCTAACTCAAGACCCATTCTCCCCTAGGCGAATGAGTCACATATCATCTTTAGAAAAGCACTTTTGGTGACTGGTACACGTGTATTTTCCCTTCTCTGATTTGCATTTTGTTTTTTGGTTCCAACAATATTGAGTTTAATCTTGCTATTCCAAGCATTAGATTGCAATTTGGTGTTGATTTACTATTTTTAACTAGTTTTTCTCCCCAAAGTGTCGCTTGACCAAGACCCTCGTCCTGACACAAAAAGGAAATCTATAGGTTCACACTTTGACTTGGTTCACCTAGGGGTTGATAATCATTTCATTGTGTGGATCTCATTTCCTAATGAAAAAGAGGAAGATTGGTCCATCATAACCCCATTTGATACAACCCAACCTATTTTTCTTCATTTCAAAAATATGCACAATAGTATGTCTATCAAATATATGAATGAAGAGTGTGTAAATACAATGATCAAGCCTTGCATATATAGGAAAGGATGAGGAGGTGAGAAGGTAGCGTTGAATGACTGACTACCCCTCTATAGGTGGGACACTTGTGAAATCACTTGACAAGTGGGTGAGCAAGTGGCAAGTTTACATGCAATAGGTGTCTCAAGTCATGAGGACACATGTCTCAACCATATGAAATGAGACAAAAGCAAAAGAAACCTAATTAATCCTAAGTGAGGTGTGAATAGGTCAATCCTAGAAAGATGATTAGCTAACTAGGTATGATAAAGACTCTATTTACACTAACACCTCCCTTAAAATGCAACTTAGGGAGTAATGTATGCACTAATGATGAGTCACAGCTACTAGGCCATGTTAGTTACTCATGTATAAATATCTCATAAAGTTTAGTAAAGGAGGAAAACCCAGTGGGAAAAAAACCCCTCTCCAAAAGAGAAATGATGCAAATATAATGAAATATACAAGTGGAGAAGATGAAAGTACTTATGATGACCCCCCAAGGAATAATTTTATCACATAAGTATAAGAACTTTTCCCTCGATAGGAGAGAAAGAGAGAGACTATGGATCCCCCCATAAGATCATAGAACTTGTAGTGTTGAGTGATGCTCGAAGAAGAATGCAGAATGTGATCCCTGAATGTCGAACAACATTTCTTCCTCATGGAAGAAGACAAACTACAAATAGGTGCATGATATCTTCCTACATGATAAGAATAGAAGTCTCTAAATGATACACAATATCTAAAGACAATGGTGAAATCTCTTAAAGCCGCTCAAATGCTCCATGCAAAGGTTGATGTAGAACAAAAACCAAAGATGTAGATGGGTAGACAACAACATTGATATGGTTGTCATCAAAGGTGCTACCAACTCTATAAAATGGGATTCACTAAACAAGTCTAATATACAATGTAAGTAATCATCCCAATCAACTATAGTGGAAACACAACTGTGAATATCCCGAGGTTAACCCACAATAGTGGGTTACAATTTTTTACACAAAAAAATTAGAAACGCCCATAAAAAAACTTAAAAATAGCTTCAGATGAAGGAAACCCTTCAAACAAAGGGGCTTCATTCGAACATGCATGGCATCCACCCCCTTTGAATTAACCCCCTTAGAATGAACCCCCCAACCCCCCTCTAATAAACCCCCGCACCCCTCTTCTAATAAACACTAACTTGCACCATATAGGGGGGTTCAAATGAACACCCCCTTTTTTGCCCTTGCCCCCCTCCGACTGCAATTTAATGCAGATTTTTGGTTTCAAGGCTCAAGTTGAGGATCAAAATAGAATCAACTTGATAAACCCAGCTGGAGGATTACAGTGGCCTTGAAATGAGTTATCCATCAAGTATAGTTTTAATATGTTTTTGTTTTATTATACATTTTTTTAGTTTAATTAAACATAGGTTTTTTCACTGAAACTCAAGCTCTTTGTTCTACACGTGGAAAAATAGTAGATTACCAAAAAAAATATGAAAAATATCTATCCTTTTGGTATTGATGTCCTTGATCTAACAAAAAGAAATTGAATTTTGATACATAAAAAAAAATTATGCTCTTTATAGTACACCTATGTCTAAATTGTAATTGATTTGACTTCAAAACTTAATTAAAAAAAAATCAATGTAACACTATGAAACTGAATGCATCCTCTAGATATCGTAGTTACAAATTTAAATTCGAAAAAAATAGATTTTTATCCTTCATAGAAAAAAGTTATGTGCTTTATAGTACACATCACTCTTTAAAAATGGTGTTTAGCATTAAAAACTAGTTATCGAAAGAGATGGAAAAAGAAATACAATTTGATTCCAATTTTTTTTTTAAATATATATTTAGAATCTATAGACAAAATTTCAAAAATCACTAGTTTGCATCATCTGCAAATTCCTCACAGTTTAGTAGCTATAGGTGTCTAAAAGTGAATATTTAGTTAAAAATGTTCATTTCAATGTCAAGTTTGGCCAAAAAGTGTAACCTAGTACTACAGGATCACCCCTTACTGCCCTGAAACATTAGACCAATGATGTAGGAACACTCAATATTGAAGAATAATATGTAAGAGATGTGATATTAGTGTAAGGTGAAGGAACCGATGTGGAGGATATAACTCCAAGGTTCAAATAATCAAATTGTATCTCCTTATGCATGTTCAAGGTATCATTGTCATCTATACTCAAACCATCATCAAATTCAGCAAAACCAAAGGAAGAAAAGTAATACAATCTGGAATAATGATCAACATGACCCATGGTAATGATGTCTCTACTCTGCAAATCTTCGATGATCATGAAATGTGGTGTAAACTTGACTATTTTTCTTGTGCCACTGTGTAATCTGATAAATGGAAATGATATTATTGGATAAGGAAGGTACATAAAGTACATCATTGGATGTTCCTTCTCCAATTCAAATAGATATTTTACCAAGAGTTGACATATATGTGTTATTTTCCATCAATATTGGTGGGAATGAAAAAGGCTCAAATGTAGAAAACAGATCCATGGATGTAGCTCCATGTGGTGTGATACCCCATAATCAAGAAGCCACTTCTATGATGTGTTGTTTGCAGAAGAAATGAGTGTCATTCCCTTATTCTTATCCTTTGATGAAAATGTGGATGATGTTGATGCGGAAAGGGAAGGACCACTTGTCTTAGACAATTGAATTTGAGTTTTTTGAAGAATAGTAATCAAGTCATCAATTTCCTTTTTGTAACATTGGTGTTCTTCATGCCCTAGTCTCTTGAAAGCAAAGACTTGTACTGAACTAAGAAATATTCAATAGATGGAAATGAATCAATAGACAACATTGTTAATTTTACATCCAATTGTAGAATCTTAAACTTATCAACTTTACCAAAGAGATCTCCAAATTTGTCCCACATTTACTTAGGAGTTGTACAACTAGAAATGTGAAATTGTTGGAAACAAGACCAATTAGACCCATTGCTTCATCTAACTTGTTCTAATAACTGCTTAAACTCTCTAGTAAACTATATTTGTTAAATCCATTGATTATTTTCCATAGTCCCTTAGATTGAATTAGTTTTTGTACTTTGACTTTCCATGTGTGGAAAATATGTGGTGTTAAATCAATTTTTGAATCCACGATACACACACAACAAGGAACTTGAAATTGTGTCTTACCAAACCACCCAAAATTGTATTATATTTGATTGTTGACCCCCCAAAAAGATGTAAGATAAGATTTACAAGCTTTTGTGAATTTTGGATGCCAAATCACCTATTTATAACTCACAAATTTTTACAAATATAGAAAAATGGGTTTTCCTAAACTTGATTTTGATTACAAATATAGAATCCTTAAAAATTTCTAATGAGTTTCAAAAATACATTTGTCATTTTTTGACAAACGGGGTGAAAGTTATACCCCATTGAAAATTGACCAAAGCACATTGATTTTTGGAGGTTAAAAATTAGATTAAAAAATACAATTTGAAAATTTCTTGACATCAACACATTGGGCTCGGAAAGAGCTTTTAGACAACTATTCACACTTGAAAAAATGCCCTCCCTTTTGCAAGTTATTCAAAAAATTTAAAAAAGCCCTCTTTGATAAGTTATGGCAAAAAAGAAAAAATGACTATTTGCAAACACTTAATAGTTGAAATTAACCACTAGTGGTTTGCAAGATTTTAATAAATAGTTATAATTTAACACATGACCATAAGCATATAATGCTTAACAATATGAATGAAATGAAATGAAATATTTTAATAACGTTCATGAGGCCACAACAGCCTATGGGACCCAGGGACAGCACAAGACCGCCAGTGAAAAGAAAAGACTCTAAATAGTTTAAGATCTTCGCTCGAGGTGAGCCCTACCATAGTGAATAGGAGTATTAAACTAAATGATTGGAGCAGCTCAATTCAAAAAAGGATTTGTATGAGGTGGCGTGAGATTCTTGAAACCTTGATTGATTCAAAGGGGAAGAGGTCGTTGTTGGAGTCATCAAGTGGTAGATGTGTAACAATATGAAAAGAGACTTGAGTAATCCATTGATTGACTCTTGCAAAAAAAAATCCACTTTGCAGGTCACCCAAGTGGTTGCTAATGTCACAGAGTAGTGGCAATTACGTGGGAGATGAGAACAGGTCAGGCCTTGTGAAGGGCTAGTGAAACCTTTGAAGTGCAACAGAGAACGCTTTCAAACTTCTTACTTGATTTTAATGCATAAAGAAACAAGTCGTGACTTATCTTCCTCCGTCCACACTTGCAAACTCTCTTAAGAGGCTCATGAACATGGGTTGGAGGACTTGCAAATTTGGAGTCAGTGTAGGAGGCGCAATAAGATATCTGCTCTACCGCTTTTCCAATATCCTTCTAAGCTATGCAAAAATTGGTAGTGTGAGGGTCGCTTAAAGTCGCATGGGACTGGAAGAGGCGTAGTAGTAATCTCTTCTCTTTGCATATGCAAATCATGGGATCTTGTAAAGTCTTGGAAAAGTGCAAGTCGTTGAACAAAGAACTGGATTTTGTAGGTCACATTGGGTGTAAGGGTCGTTGTAATAAACCCCTAGATCGAGCCTCCCTCAAAAGCTACAGGTCAATGCCTATGGGTGACTACCGCGAGGACTATAAGGATCTACAAAAAATATCACAAAACCTGCAACAAGGAAGAAAGCCCTACAAACAGACTGAATAGGCCAAAAAAAATGCTACAAAAATGTTGTCATGAACCCTGCAATAATAAAACTAGCAACCAAAAATAGGCCAAATAGGCCAATACTTTGAAAAAATATAATTTTTGACCCAGATGAGGAGATAAGCAGAGGGAAGATTGGCCCTCTACTATTTATTTATTTTTTACTTTTCGTACAATGGAAAAAAAAATTGCAAAAAATGAAAATTATTAAAAATGTCAAAATGAAAGGTATATCTTCATTTCTTGAGCCTTTTGGATGAAATGGTGGTGTCTATTTGGCTCTATGATGCTTCGTTGATAGGGATATGTGTGCGAATCACCTTGACAGAAGAAGGAATGTGCTCTTATGGCTATGATACCATGTTGGAGAATGTCAAGATCAAAAAGCATGAAACAACTTTCAAAAGTGAATAAAATATGCAGAATAGTATGTCTATCAAATATATTAATGAAGAGTGTGTGACTCCCGCAACGTGGGAAGAAACGTGTTCTTATGGCTTTGATACCATGTTGGAGAATGCCAAGATCAAAGAGCATGAAATAACTTCCATGAGTGAATAAAATATGCACAATAGTATGTCTATCAAATGTATGAATGGAGAGTGTATAAATACAATGACCAAAATTTACATATATAGGCAAGGATGAGGAGGTGAGAAGGTAGGACTAAATGACTAACCACCCCTCTATAGGTGGGACACTTGTGAGCTCACTTGACAAGTGGGTGAGCAAGTGGCAAGTGTACATGCAATAGGTGTCTCAAGTCCTGAGGACACATGTCTCAACCATATGAAATGAGACAAAAGCAAAAGAAACCTAAGTAATGAAAAAATGAAAAAATCTCCCTTTATAAACAATTTAAATTACCCAAACAATTTGCTAGCACAAGCATAAAATGTTACAATTTACTACGAACCACCAATGGTTAGAAAAAACTACTAGAGTTAAAAATTGAATGTCAAAAAGGAAATAGCATTGGCCAAGTCAATAAGTCATGTGGGGTTGAGGAAGACTAGTCTTGAGCCAAATGGAAGAGTCTTTAGATTGTCCTCTTCAACACAATCTTGAAAATATCACCTATGATTCAACATTTATAGCAAGTTGTGTGGGAATGAGGTGGTTGTAGAGGCCACATGCAAGTATTGGACCTGTTCTAGAGGCATTGAGGAGAAGATGAAACAAATTTTGGATAGCCTTTGAGCAAGTCGATGGGAATCCTTTATGCCAAGTGGGAGTGTGAATAATAGAAGGCACCAAGAATTCGCCACATGAAATGTGGAGGAGGATGACCAAGTCTTCCCTCTTTTTGCCAACAATAATTAGTAGCAATATCATTTGGATATGTCAAGCCACAACAGGTGATGGAGAAACCCTCGATAATGAGGTGTGGTTGAGTAGACTAGTTGTTATGTGTAGAGTAGAATGGAGTGATAGATTGAATGTCATAAACCCACACTCAAATATTCTCTTATAGTAGTGCACAAATTTTCTCTTTGAAGCCCAAATGTGGCATGAAATTCCATGTGGGAGGTGTTTCACAAGCTCTTAATACTTAGTAAATATGTCACGAGCTGTGTTGAAAGGCATAGAGACATAAAAATCACCCTCAACATGACAACAAAGAACCCAAAAAATAGCCACAAACCCTACAACAGAGAACCCACAAACACACAAACAAGTTGAAATAGGCCAAAAAATTTGTAAAAAGATCACAAAACCCTCCAAATACACCAAATAGGCCAAAAATTCTAGCAAAAAACTAATTTTCTCACCAAAATAGTAGATGGGCAAAGGGTGATTTTGGCCCTCTACTAAAAAAATCATTTTTCTACAACTTTTTTGTATTGTATAGATTTGTACAATAATGTAAAAATTATATAGTACAATAAAGTATAGAGAATAAAAAAAATCAAAAATTGAAATTATCATTTTTTTCCAAATGAAAGGCTATTCTTCATTTCTTGGGCCTTCTAGATGTAATGGTACTGTCTATTTGGCTTCAGGATGCTCTTATGGTAGGGCTATGTGTGGGAGTCACCTTGATGCAAGAAGAAGCATGCTCTCATGGCTCTGATACCATGTTGGAGAATGGCAAGCTTTGGAAGCATGAAATAACCTTACACTAGTGAACAAAATATGAGCACAATAGTATG
>VDFB02000363.1:119443990-119549927 GCA_007258455.2 Sequoia sempervirens | reverse complement strand
CATTGAGTTCTTTGGGTCGTGTTCCTTGACCTCTTCGTTTCTTTTCCTCATGTAGTACCTATCAAAGGGTTCGATGTCCTTGATATCCTCAGGTTCACCTAAGTACTCGTCAAAGATGTTGAAAATTTCCTCACTTAGGGGTATAGCCAGTCCCTCCATTCTTTTATACTCTTGATATGACAGAAGATCTTTATATTTCTACCTTCCATACCATCGAGCACTTTTGGAGACCGCAATCGTATCATCTTCTTCCTCCTCACTCATGTTTTCATTGTAGATCTGCATTCTCAAACCCACAAGCTGGCAAAATTGTGGCTCTAATACCACTGTAAGATGTTAGCTTAAGAACAATACTTTAACAAATTCAACCAATCAAATATCTAAGAACAAACTTGCAAAATAGTTAATACAATTAACACCCAAGCCATTGTTAGATATTTATCATCTAAATCACACTGATTGAAACGAAACTGGAGTAATATTTCGGTGCATACAAACTGAAATTACTGGCAATACAATCTGAAATCTCAATACAATTTAAGAACAGAAAACCACTAAGCATTCAATGTCTATAGTGCACCATGATCAGCAAATACAGTAAGATGGAAATCTAAGGATTGGCGAGCATTACACAACAATAAAAACATTCAAATCTAAAGAGATAGTCCACATACACTCAGTCGTACTGGTGATTATAAATCTTTGTAGCAATAACGGAACTTATCATGGATCGCAAGCCAAACACTAATTGACGCCCAACTCTGGATCTGGAGACTCTTCACATGGGTATTCTGGTAATCTGCAAGCAGCTGAGATATTGTTCCCCTCTTGTTTCTTCTACCTTTGTGTTAATAGAATGTAGCGATGGACCCAATGAAGGAAAATGCGTGAAGAATGATTGTATACACACTCCTCCAAGTCGCACAAATACTCTCAATATATGTCTCAGCGTCGCATAGCTTCAAGTGTTCACACTGGGTGTACGGCTTCAATTCGCAAAGCTTCAAAATTTCACTCCACTTTGGATGCGACTGAAAGGCAGAGAGTATGGCTTGTGGCCAGAGCGCTGGCTCGGCCACAAAAGGATGTAATCACCTCCTTCCCAATGAAATATGCTAACCAATTTTTTGCCATAGTTTTACACAATCACCAACACTTGGCCAACTTGATTAGCGTTAGCGCCAAATCCAAAAACACTATCAAAGCAACTCTAACCAAGAATGCGCCCAAAAACCACTTAAGGAAGAGGGGCGGGCATATGGTCAAAGGATCCCTAAGATCCAAATTTGATACAGAAATAGAATGCAATTGGAAACTGAAGATAAAACTCAACGCCAAGAATGTGCACTCAAGATCCCATTGAGGGCGAGGTGCTAACATATGGCAGAGTACTTATAACAAATTGAAAGTAAACTTAGGCGGATAACCAGCCATGAAGATTCAAACTATCTAATTCATCCGTTGCGGCAAGCATCCACTCAGGAGTGGGAATTCTCCACTTTTTCAGTGGGTACAATAAGAGATACAAGCTTATTCTCCACACTGGCGGTAAACCATCCAGGGGTACTGTTGATGCATGTTTTATGACACAACAAACATTCTAGAATAAAGTGTCAAAGACGCTCTATCCCCTCTTGAAAAACTACCTCGTATGCTAAGATTGCAAGTAAGATCATACGGTAATTCCAATGTTTAAGATGAGTGCGGATAAGCTCTGTGGTTTGATGTGATTATGCTGGTAACACAAAGGGACTTACGCTAGGCTTGTTCAATTCACAATGAAGGTCTAGACAATGAAGCTCTATTGTTTGGGTCATGGATCAAAAAAATTGAAAAAGGAGATAAAGGTTCAGAAGTTCTAATCTACTTCCTAAGAATTCAAGAGACGGTATCGACTTGGTGAAACGAATAACCACGCTTTGCTTCGCCATGCTCAACGACAATACACAAAGGGGGTGCAATCTTCAAGGGAATGTGCTTATTATTTTCACGTCATGAATAACTACCACCAAATTGGACAATATTTTTCCAGACAAAAGTTAAGCGTCCACAAAATAAGCTCAGGCTAACTTTACGCATTGAACGAAAATCATCCATTCAAAGAAAGTATGAGCAAAAAGTTTCACCATAAATCAATACTTATCAGATCTTGCATTCATCTAACATACATGAAATAAAATCTAAACTATGATGAGGGATAAGAACCATGACAACTCCAAAATAAGAGAAGTAATCACCATCAAAACAATGCATGCATTACTTATTACTTTAGCAATCGTACACAACAATTACTTATCTTAACATGTTTTGCAACATGCTTCCATGCTTTACAAATGAGGGGGTGAGCTCAATTTATAGGCTCCCCGATTACAGTTCAATGGCCAAGATTAATTAAGGATCAATGGCTGAGATTACAGAATAAAATCCTAATTAGGGTTTGTTACAACTAACTACTCCTCGACCAATGAGAAAATTACATTCGAGGACACTTGTCCTTTTTACCAAATATGAACCAACAAATAAAATAGAAAGTTGTTGAATCTGGATGTGCTGACTTGGAACAATCTAATTGGTCAAGGCGCCACTTTAGTAGGTTGGATGTCCTCCTTGGTTACTTTGTTCTTTTTCCATGTTCTTACCTTAGAATATTTTTTCCTGCCAATGATTCTGTCCTTTGCGCTTTGATCTTGGATGACTTTGGTTTCTTCTTCTCACCTCACCTTGGAGCACCTGTTTAGACTTGAAGTTATTAAGTCTTTCTTTCCGGATTGCTTTGGAATTTCTTCAAGTGCCTCGAATTTGGAGAGGAACTCCCCTGTGTCTTCACCACAATGGAGGAAATTGGAACTTTCTCTGTGAAGAATTTCCCACACTTAGCCAAATTTTGGCTATTCAATTTCATTTTGTAACACCTTCAAGATTCTGGCCATTTTTGTGCCCAAATAAACTTCGCTGGTGGATTTGTCTTCAATTTTGAATTTGGCTTGTGTAAGTTGGATGTGCCTGCCGTTGTCTTCATGATGCCAAATTCTTGGCGGACTTCCTTTTGCTCTTGCCATGTGCAAGGGTGGACTTCCAAGTTTTCTTTCATCTCCCTTCAAGTCGAACTTTACACTTTCTTTGCCATTTTCTCCTTTGAAGATTTGCCTTGTGTAGTCATCCACCTGCAGTAAAAAAATATAACTTTTTCAGGATAAGCTTTTAAAGGTTTTTATAAATTTCATTCTCCAAAATGGCTAATTTATTTGATTTTATCTTTATTTTATTTTTAAATTTAGCCATGGCAAAAATTATTCATTAATCCCAATGTTGGATGAAGATTTTCATTTTCTCTCTCCTGAAATCTGGCCTCGTGCTGAATTTTTGAACACTCTCTCCTGATATCAAAGTGAATTTTGCTTTGAATTTAAAGCAAACTTCATACTCTCTTCGTCATTTTCATCTTGGCACGAGCATATTTCATATTTAACTCTTCATTTCTATCTCCCGAAATCGAACTTCTCATTGTTTGCCATACTCTCTCTCTACAAGTTGAACTTGGTGAACATTTTTCCATGGCGGACTTTGCATGTGTTTTGTCTCTTTTCTAAGTGCCAAGGTAGGACTTTCCTCTTGTCTAGACATTCTCACCATTCCTTATGGCGGACTTTGGAGACTTCCATTTCAAATGTAAGGCAGACTTCAAGAAGTTCTTGCCATTGCCTTAGGCAAATTTTCCTTCCTAAATTTATTTTGCCATAACTTTCTTTCCGTCCATTTTATTTTGCCATAATTTTCTTTCCGTCCAATTTTATTTGGCCATAACTTTCTTTCGTCCAATTTTATTTGGCCATAACTTTCTTTCCGTCCAATTTTATTTGGCCATAATTTTCTTTCCGTCCATTTTCAGGCGAAAATAAATGTTGGACTTAGAAAAATATTTCTCCAAGTATGGCAAATTTTCTCAAAGCCAAGCATATTTTAAATATTTTCAACGTCCATACTTAGGCAAAATTTTTAATTTTCTTCTTCCTTCTTAGCATGGCGGACTTCATCTACCTTCAAGCCATTCTTTTTCTTTCAAGGCGAATTTTCATTTGTCTCCAGCTATTTAAATTTTTTCTTGGCTATGCCTTAGCCACTCTATTTCTTCATATGGCAGACTTTCTTGTTGTTTAGGCCATATCATAGTGCTCTGGGCGGACTTGACTTAATTTCTTTCCATTTTCCTTGGAGCGGACTTGACTAAGTGTTGAGCCATCTTTCCTTTATGGTGGGCGGACTTAGCATGACTTTATGCCATCTAGACTACTTTCCAAAGGCGGACTTTGCTTGTTTCCATGCCATGACTTTCTTGTTGAGGGCGGACTTGGCAAGTATTTATGCCATTGCTGGGCGGAGTTGCCAAGTATTCATGCCATTACCTTTATTTGTCCAAGGCGGACTTGGCCAATATCTTTGCCACTTCATCTTCTTCAAGGGCGGACTTTACCTCTCTTCAAGCCACTTGCATTATGGTGGGCGGACTTGGCTAATATCCTTGCCATCTTTTGGAGCGGACTTCACTAATATCCTTGCCACTTCTCTTTTTTGTCCAAGGCGGACTAGGCTTATTTCCTTGCCATACAAGGGCGGACTTCACCCAATTTCATGCCATTACCTTTATTTGTCCAAGGCGGACTTTACCCTATGGCTTGCCATCTTGGAGCGGACTTCACCTTATGGCTGGCCATCTTGGAGCGGACTTCCTTCATGTCCTTGCCATTGCTGGGCGGACTTGGCTTACATCCTTGCCATCCTTTTCTGGCTGAAGCTCTTTTGACATTAACTTTACTCATTTTCTCCATGCTGGTTGGACTCCATACTTAGGCGAATTCATCATAAATTTCAGTCTCCTCCATGAATTTTTCAGATTTCCTCATGAATTTCTCAGATTTCTTGACTGGTTTTTCAGATTATTCACCATTTTTCTGTGATTTTTCCAATGATTTTTCCAGATTTTTAACATTTTTCAGAATTTTCACCATGAATTCATAAAATTTTCAAATCGATTTTCTGAGAGTTTTGTTAAGTTTTTCGAACTTCTGAGTGGATTTTCGAAATTCGGACCCCTTCCCAATATAGAAACTTTCTAAAAATAGAAATTTTCCAAAAATAGCAACTTTCTAAAAATAGACCCTAAAAAAATAGGGATCTCAGAATTGCTCAAAAGTGCCAAAAAGTAGGTCCTAAAAAATAGGGGGCCAGAGTGAAAACCCTAAAAAGTAGGAGGTGTCGGAATTGACTGAAATGACAGTCGATCTTCGTCTCCCAGGCCTCCTAAGCATGATGATGACGCTTGCATGATGATCCAGACTCAAATTCTTTTACTCAACTCGAGTGACCATTCCAAAACTTAAACTCCTCATTGCAAAAAGACTGGTGATAAGCAGTTGCGATGCCAAGGCAAAACCAAAAAGCAAAAAATTTAAGGGTCCTCATTTGCAATGGGGCTATGTGTGAAAAGGTCACAACAGGTACTTAATGTGGGAAATAAGAAATGATTGCAGCAATAAAGGACTGGAACAGTACTACTGTTTATAGTCTTACAATATAGAAGAGAGCTGCAATTTACATGAATATTACAATGTTTTCAAAGCACCAAGATACTGAATGATTCCATGATAAATATTAACAATTATTGATGAAGAAAGGACAAGAAATTCAAACTGAAACAAGTCTGATGTAAATCTGCAATTCTGGAAATGAATAACCAGCAACTATAAGAATCAATTAAATGCTCATAACTTCACCAAAATACGTCCGAATGGCGTGAAACGAAGTGCAGTGAACCTCTGGAGGATAGGCGCCCATGACAAGATGAAGAAACAGCCTCAAAAGTCATCCCTTAATTTATGGCACAATTCCCAACGCTCTCCAGATGGTATGGCTCTTGAAAAGGGCAATTTAGCAATATAAAATCAAAGACTTGGAAATAAATTCCAATCTCTTGTGGAAGGGGTCGCCTTGAGTCTAGAAACACTTTGCAAACATACCCAGAATGATATTTAATTTGCTCAAAAAGCTGTTAACAAAAAACACTTTCAGCTGTAGCAATATCAGCAACACCAAAACTGAGAAAAACTCCAAAATCTTCAACAATTGAGCTCCATCTGCTAGTCTAGATGAGAAGCAGCAATAAAAACCAATTAGGTGTTGTCTCTCAAACACGAAATTGATTGGAATCTAGGAGGTAGGCATCCCTCGAAGAAATAATCACAATGTCATTTCGACAACATAACTTTAGCAATTAACAATAGATACCAAATGCTGGAGCAAAGCTTCATATTTAAAGAAAATGAGATGAGTCTTCAATTTCCCCTCATGGTACTCCAAAAGTCACATTTGAAACTTTTCAAATTTCCAAAAGTTATTAATTCCTCCTCAAGATGGCGTCCACTTCATGGCAATTAAAACTTCATTAAATATTTAATTTTTCCTTTATGAGGGCGTCCCCCTTCAAGTCCACCTTTTTAAACACAACTTGAAGTTATCATCCTAGGCCAAGGGGGTCAACAAGGAAACATAACATTAATTGCTTTGTATTAAATAATGGCCATCAAAACTGCATTTTGGAAGCTATACCAAAAATACCAATTGCTCCAACAAGAAAGAACAACTGAAGTACTACCAACAAGACCACTGCCAACCATAGTATTTACTAAAAATAGTAAACACCAAGAAATGCCACATAACCTCCAAACAAAGGAAACCCTAATTTCACTTCTGATCAACCTACGGATTTCTAGAAATAGGCTATCAGTCAAAGAAGAGCGTATGGCCAAAATGGGTACATTACACCCAACACCTACATGGGGACAACACTAACTCAGAATGGCAGAGAGACTATATTTCAAGATGAATTCACCGGACTGGAGGAACATCCAATACCTGTATGTGAATCGGCTAGGTGCTACGTACTAGTAGATCTGTATGGGTGTTCTACAACCAAATTTGTCATGAAGAACTCCGGCCAGGAACAAGTATAAATATGCATACTTATCGCCTCCCCCAAATGAGGTCGGCCACCAAAGACAAATGCCTTCCTCAAGGAGGTCGGCCAGAGAATAATAAATTTAAATAGTTTTTCTTCACTAATTTAAATTTATATTTAATATTATTATTTAATAGTTTATTTATTAATATTATATTATTTAAAATATTTAAATTCCATCTTAGTGTTGATAAACACTATCTCCCACCATCAACAAATCAGGGACATGACAAAATAAAATAAAAATACTTTTTTGGGGTCAGCCAAGTTTTAAGGAGAAAAAAAGAAAAATAATAATAATAAATAAATAAAGAAGGTTGGCCTTGTTAAGTTTTTTTATTTTTGGAGGGCTATAAAAAAAGTAAAGTGCAAGGCATTTGGTGTATCTTGATAAGACGCATGAAGATTGTCCTCTTCAACCAAACCCAAGAGCACGGAATGGATTTTTGGTACATTCGGCCTCCTAGCCCACAAGCATGGTAGGATCCCTAATCCATCCATCTCGAGGTGGCGTGCTTGATATAAAGAATTTCTAGTCCTTCAGCTCTCATGAATGCAGAAGGTTGGCCGTCCTTCCTATTCGCAAGACATTTCTATAAATTCAAAATAGATTGCTAGAGGAATTTGCTAGCATATTAATAAATAAATACCTCTTGATGTAATGATCATTTTAGTCTTAATTGGCTGCACCAATTTATTTTTCAAAATATAATCAATGGTTGTTTTCAATCTCTTTTGCCAAGAGAGGTCTTATGTTTCTTATTCTTATTTCTCTTATTTCTTGCTTGATGATTTCTCCACAAGGAAATGACCTCCCTTTTAAATATTATTATTGAGGGAGTCACAACCCTTCACATTAAGAGTCACAATATTTCACATTAGGAGTCACATCATATTTATTCTTAATTGATTGATTGATTGACGTTATATCTCCCCTACTCAAATGAAATGCTCTCCTTCTTGTATCTTCAAGTTTGAGGGAGTCACACCTCTTCATTATTTCTGCCTTTTTGGAAGAGTCGCAACTATTCCCCTTAATCACTAGCCTAAAACCTTTTTCATTTAATTTTAATTAAATAACAAGAAAATCACTGCCCTTGTTTATTCGTAAAATCTTAATCAATCCCCTTATTAGAATTGTTGTCCATGTTTACTTTATTTTCCTAGACTTAAAGTGCTGGTATCCAACTAATTATTGCAATCTGTTTCTTTCTTTAACGGGGGCATGACATACAACATGTATCGTGATGTACTATGTAATTGGTAAATGTGTGGCATCGATCTCTTGAGCTTTAAAAGTTTATGGTTTAAAATTTTAAAGAATGTCTTTTATGGATAACACTTAAATTGTTTTCTTTCCAAGAAATTTACTTGTTTTTGTTATTGGTAATTATGGAGGTTTAAATAATTATAACCCCTCTCATAATATATTCATCACTATGCACTGCTTTGGTGTAATAATATTTTTCCCAACATTTTTTTTCCCTTTTTCCCCTTTTTCTTCTTTCATTCAGACATAGGGTTTACAATTTTGTTTGATTGTTTGTTTTATCTTTTTGCTAGAATTTCTAACTTTCTAGATTTGAATGCCATCTACAAGTAACCATAGTAATAGCAAGTACAAGGACCACATTTAGAGAAATGGCACACTAGGTATGAAGCAAAGAATGGTGATGGGCAATTACTAAGGCATGCGGATGAGAGGAGCCATCACTCACCTCAAATATCACCTTACACGAATCCTTAGCCAAGACATGCAGCCATGTAATTCACCTGAGTTGAAAATTATCCAAGAGATGAAGGTTGTCCTTGCTTTGTATGCAGGCAAGAAATTAGAAAAGAAGAGGATAGTTGATGCAATTGCAATTGTGATTAATTCTCCTCCTAACTAAGACTAATATAGTGGCTTTTCTCTTGGCCCATGGAGACAAGATTCTAGTTAGATGCAATCACAAGAATTCTTCATTCCTTATAATACACCTGATGCACAACCTTTGCTCAAAGGTATTACATTGAACTAGGATAAGTTGCGTGAAGCTCATAATGGCATTCATTGGTCAATGAATTGAATATTGTTGAAAAGGGGTTTAAGACACCTGGTCCATATGATTTGAAAGGGCTCTTATCAAACGAAGTTGTTAAAAGCATTGTAAAAGAGCAAAAAAGAATTTGGCACATAAAAGAGATGTGTTATTTTGTTTGGTGGGTGGATAAATGACCAGAACCACACATTGATCAACCATCTAGAGACTTCAGGTGGACCATTGATGTTCTTGAATTCAGTAGATGCCTCTTGTGAAATGAAAAATGTTGATACTTCATGCAATATATTGAACAAGGTGGTCTTGGAAGTGGGTTTGAAGAATGTTATTCAAGTTGTGACTGATCATGTAGCAACATATGTAATAGTAGGGGGAAATTTTTGAGGGGAGACACCCTACAATTTTTTGGAGCCCTTGTGTCACCCATAGCATTAATCTTCTACTTGAGGATATAGGACAACGTGGACAGGTTAAACCATGGTTTAAAAGGAAACATTATGACTAAATACATCTACAACTACTCATTGGTGCTTAACCTTATGGGGGAGCACACCAAGAGAAAAGAGCTGGTGCAACTACAAGTCACACAATTTGCCATGAACTTTGTCACATTGCAAAGCATTTCAATCTCTCTAACATCTCTTAGGTAGATGCTTATGAGCACTAGGCAGATGTAGTCTCCATACTCAAAAAGGCTGAATGGAAAAGTGTTGTGAAGATTTTTTGATACGTTTTCAAGAGCACAAATGAGATCCTCCCAATGACTTTAAACTTATTATTTAGGAAATTAGAAAGAAAATGTCTCTATTATTAGTTTTTCAATTACTTTTTATTTATATTTGCGGCTCAAATTTTTATTAATTTTATTTTACAAATCAACACTATTTTGTTTTACATGACATAACCTTTGGTCAAGGTTCCACAATTGGTGAATTGGGGAAAAAGTTCAATGGGTTATCTATATTAAGCCATGGACAAGGCCAAGGAGGTCATTTAGCATTTCTACAAGTCCAACAAAAGAAAATAAACCTATTTGGTGCATAATTGACAAAAGCGGAACAAAGAACTTAAAAAACACACATGCAATGGCTTATTACTTGAATCCCAAGCTTTTGTTTTCAAATTCCTTCATTGTCGATATGAAGGTTATGGATAACTTGAACTCATGCACAGAGAGGATAATGCTTGAGAAAACCCTTAGAGACACAATTCTTGATGAGTTTCAAACTTACAAGGGTCCAAAGAGCAAGTTGTTTTCTCCAACTCTATACATTCATAAGAGAGTGACCCACTAACCAAGCGAAATAAATTAGGTCTTCTAAAATTTAAATTGCAGTATCCTAGATAGTAGACTTATTCAATAACTGCATTTGTCATTTACTTATAACATTATCACACTGTCCTTGGGATTTGTGGCAAAAAGACTATGGTGCAAAATCACAAAATATTCAAAGGATTGACATCCATATTTTGAATCATCCCTATAATGTAAATTTTAATGATTAAATAAATGCACAGAAAATTAATTCAAAATCAGACACAAAGACACAACAGATACCCTGGGAAAACCCTCCTCTTGAGGGAGAAAAACCCAGCAACAAAATCTCTCTTATATATTATTCAAGAACAACACTCTCTTGTACAATGAGGCCGAACTCAAAGGCCAAGAATAGCATCAACTCTAGATGCAATCATACAGATTACAATCTGCACTTAGTCCCCAACTGCTCTTTAAGGAATTTGCACTTTAATGAGAGAAAGAATATCGAACTTGCTTGATAATAATAATGAGAAGACGAACTCATATATATACATTATGAAGGGATGCCACCTTATTTAATACAAGTTGGCTAGCAATAAGAATATATATCTTTCAAAGAGACGCATCCAATAAAAAGTAAGTCGTCCTCATAGATAATCGCACCAAGAAGTAAGAGGTTGGCCTTATCACAAATGAATGACGTGTTCCTTCATTGCTTCATGTTGGCTCAAAAGGAGTGAATATAATTCAAATAGCCATTAAGGCTCCATTTGAATTATCGCCATACGCTGGTTTGGAAGATACAGCCTGACGCTGCAAGAACATCAACACTCCCTCTCAGCTAGGGATGTTTCTTCCAACTGCACAAGACATATCACCTCAACGTGATGTCCACCACATTGGCTACAACCAAATGTGAAAAGAAAAATATCACCTCATCGTGATATTAGATATCACCTCAACATGATATCAACCATAATGGCTACAACCATACTATAGTGTGTACAAGTGTTCATCACTTACGTGATGTTGTCACCTCAACATGACATTCACAAGTACAAGATGTGTCATGGAGTCACACACATGACATCCACCATGACTCAACTCAGAGGGTGGAAACAAGGGCTTTCACCTCAAATCTCAAAGAGAAATGCATTAACAAGGGCTTGCACCTCAAATTCCTCCGTCCCGAGGAAAATGCATTAACAAGGGATTTCACCTCGAACTTCTCTCTCAGAGAAGAACTCATTAAACAAGGCTCACTGATACTGAGACTCTTTTCTCAGTCAAGGCTAGATTCTCCACCATACCAAGCTTATCTCGAAAGTACACAAACTTTATCTGGAGAGAGGCTTGGTGAAAATGTCTGCCATCTGCTCATCAATGCTGATATACCTCAACTATATAGCCTTCCGGTACCATTTATCTAATATAATGGTACTTGATCTCAACATGTTTGGTTCTGTCATGAAACACAGGATTGACAGAAAGCTTCACACAACTCGATTATCACAATGAATGATAGTAGGCTCCATTGATTGTCCAAACAATCCTGAAGGAGCTTACAAAGCCACCTGCTTCTCGAGCTGCCATACTAGCTGCAATATACTCGCCTCTGCTGTACTTTCAATGCTACAGATGACTGCTTCCTGTTGCACTAGGATATCATAGCAAAACCTAAACTGAAGCAACAACCAGAGGTGCTCTTCCGATCTGTGGCACACCCTGCCCAATCATAATCAATATAACCATGTAACTCCAAGTCTGCATCTGAAGAATACCTCAACCCATATCCAACTGTGCCACGCAAGTATCTCAGGATATGTTTAGCTGCAACAAGATGTATTTGTCTTGGTTCACACATAAACTGGCTAAGTGCACTCACTTCATAACAAATATCAGGTCTAGTGTTAACTAGATACATCAAGGATCCAATCAGCTGTCTGTACAATGTAGGATCTACTAAGTCTGAACTAACTGCAGCCTCCTTCAATTTATGTAGGTTGGTCTCCATAGGTGTAGACATGGATTTGCAATCCATCATACCAAATCTCTAAAGTATATCAATGGTGCACTTCCTTTGACTTAGAATCATCTCATTTGGTTTCTGCCAGACTTCTAAGCCAAGGAAGTAATGCATGAGCCCAAGATCGTTCATCTCAAATTCACAAGTCAACTCCTTCTTACACTCAAGAATCAGGCGATCTTCTCCAGTAAGAATCAAATCATCAACATATAAGACCAAAATTAATGCTTCACCATTGATTACCTTGAAGGAGAGATTAGAGTCGGCATCATTCTTCAAGAAGCCCAAACTTGATAGGTAACGATCAATCCTTTCGTACCATGCACAAGGAGCCTGCTTAAGACCATACAAGGCCTTCTTCAGCTTGCAAACATGTGACTCCTTCCCATGAACCTCAAATCCATCAGGTTGCTCTATATAAACTTCTTCCTCAATCACTCCATTGAGAAAAGTTGTCATCACGTCCATCTGGTGAATCTTCCATCCTCTAGGTGTAGCAATAGCAATGATGGTTCTGACAGAAGTATAGCGAGCAACAGGAGCAAATGTTTCTTCATAATCAACTCCCTCTTTCTGAGAAAACCCACGAGCCACAAATCTTGCTTTGTACTTTTCAATGCTCCCATCTACAGCATGCTTGATCTTGAAGAGCCATTTAGAAGATACCACAGACTTGCCCTCGGGTCTAGGAACAATGTCCCAAACATCATTCTTAAGAATTGACTGATACTCCTCTGCCATAGCATCTCTCCAAACCTGATGACTAGATGCTTCCTCAACATAGGTAGGCTCGGATTCTATAATCTGACTCATTAAGGTCAACATATGTGGAGAACTTATGTGGCCTTTTACTTTCTCTGAATGTGCCTCTAGGAGCTGCAAAACTTTCAGCCTCTTGCATAGTACGCCTGGCCCATAGAGGTCTCTTTCTCCCAATAACAATGTCAATAGGCCCAGGTTCCAGGATTCAACAGGATCAATATCTTCTTTTGGTTCTGAAGTCTCCCTCTGAGTCTCAGGAGTATGGTCAACTTCCATATCCTGAGGAGACTCTTCATTATCGATCTCCATATGAATGCCCCTGGATCTCCTGAATGCAACATCTTCCTCAAATGTGACATCCCTACTAATCTCGATCAACTTTTGTCCTGGAATGTATATTCTGTAGGCTTTTGATGTCTCACTGTAGCCCACAAATATTCCCTTCTTGCCAGAAGGTTCCAACTTAGTTCTCTTTTCCTTTGGACCATGAACAAAGACAGGACATCCAAAGATCCTCAAGTGACTGACTTCAGGCTTCTTCCCTGTAAAGGCTTCTTTCGGAGTCATATTCTCCAAGACCTTATGGGGACTTTTGTTTTGTACATATACAGTCGTCCTAGAAGCTTCTGCCCATAAGAAGGTTTCAGATCTTGATCATGGATCATGGCCTTTGCTGCTTCCATGATCATCCTGTTCTTTCTTTCCGCAACACCATTCTGTTGAGGATTATAGGGAACACAGAACTCCTTAATCCCTGCATCAATACAAAAATTCTGAAAACTGTCAAAGTTGTATTCTCCACCATTATCAGATCTGAGGACCTTAATTCTTTTACCAGAAAGATTTTCTACCAAGGCTTTAAATTCCTTAAACCTATCTAACACTTCCTTAGACTCTTTAGTTTCCTAGACTTTAGTTTTCAAAAATAAATCCAAGTCTTCCTAGAGTGGTCATCAATAAAAGAACATAATATAAGAATTCACTCAAAAACTAATAGACATAGGATCACATAAATCATATGAATAAGGTCTAAAAATGCACTAGACCTATTTTTCTCTACTATGAAAAGGGGCTTTTATATTCTTACCCAAAGCGCAACCCTTGCAAGTACCTTCGTGCTCCTGGTTGAACTTAGGAAGGATCGACACCATCTTCTCCATGATAGGTAAGGCTCGGAAGTGTAGGTGAGCCAATCTCTGATGCCAAAGATCACATAGACTTGAAGAATCATGAACCAAAGCTTGTAGAGGACGTGTACAGACCCTATAAAGGCTTTCATGTCTAACTCCAATTACTTGAGCATCCTTGAAGCTAGAGTTCTCCATCCACACTAGAACTTTTCCTTTGGAGAAGGCAACTTGATATCCTTTATCTTCCAAGGCTGAAATAGAAATAAGATTGCGCTCGATTCCAGGAACATAAAGAACATTACTCAACTAAATAATAGAAATAAGATTGCGCTTGATGCCGAAATTCAAATGAAGTGTAGAGGTCCCAATTCCTTTCACGGAGTAGCTAGCATCATCTCCAATGATGACTTGCTCGGAAGACTCCTTCTCCACCAAACTTGATAAGTGCTCCTTAAAACCAATGATGTGTCGTGAAGCACCACTGTCGATTAGCCAAGTGTCGGTGTCGGTAGATACACTGCTTGACAATGCCGAGTAGAACAAATATTCACTTGAATCCTTTTGCGGAGAAGCATCATCAACATCAGCAACGATGGCTTGTTGCTTAGGTCTAGTTCGACAATGCTTAGCGAAGTGCCCAAACTTATCACACCTAAAGCATTGAATCTTGGACATGTCTCTCTTCTTCTTGAAGGGAGGTGCATCATCATTTCCCTTGTCTCGATTCCTCTAGAAGAATCCTTTCCTTCCATCTTTTCCTTTCTTCTTTGAAGCATGGGAGGCAAGAACATGAATGTCTTCATTCTTTGAACTTTGACCAACGCCTCTTGCCAACAACCTTGATTACTCTTGAATGCAATCTGATCTTAGGCGATCAAACTTAGGCAATTTTGATCTTGCACTGATTCCCTAAATGTAAGATTCCCAAGACAAAGGTAGACCATTGAGAGCGAGCATAGTCAAGTCTTTG
Source organism: Sequoia sempervirens (assembly GCA_007258455.2). Lineage (NCBI taxonomy): Eukaryota > Viridiplantae > Streptophyta > Pinopsida > Cupressales > Cupressaceae > Sequoia > Sequoia sempervirens. The sequence goes on along the minus strand of VDFB02000363.1, from coordinate 119,534,724 downwards.
TCATCAACCATATGCCCTATTGTCGAGAGCTGATCTCTCAAATCTGAAATCCTCATAAAGTATGCAATCACTGATTCACCTTTCGCCATCTTCACATGAAGTAGTTGTTGCTTCAGTGCAAGTGCTCAGCTGGTATTGTTGATTTCGTACATCTCTTCCAATGTTTTGAACATGTCTCTTGCTGTCTTCAACTTAGAGACGATAGGAACAATATGATCCTTGACAGAATCAACCAATATCTTCATTGCTTTAATATCTTTCTTTACCCACTGCAGCTTCTCTTCTTCGTCCTCAGGTTCAGGAACACTAGACTCCACAAACTCACCCAAGTCATTTTCACGCAAGGTAAGCAAGATCCTAAATCTCCATGATGTGAAGTTAGATGCTCCCTCGAGTCTATCCTCAATCTTCAAACCGTTCACCATCTTGACTAATGTAGAAAATGAACAAAGAAGTATGAATGAAAGAATAGGGTATCGCTGATTAGGAATAAATCTGATCACAATCCTCTCAAACCCGCTCTGATACTATGTAAATTTTAATGATCAGATAAATGCACAAAAAATAAATTCAAAATCAGACACAAAGACACAACAGATACCCTGGGAAAACCCTCCTCTTGAGGGAGAAAAACCCAGCAACAAAATCTCTCTTATATATTATTCAAGAACAACACTCTCTTGTACAATGAGGCCGAACTCAAAGGCCAAGAATAGCATCAACTCTAGATGCAATCATACAGATTACAATCTGCACTTAGAAAATTCGCCAACTGCTCTTTAAAGAATTCGCACTTTTAATGAGAGAAAGAATATTGAACTTGCTTGATAATAATAATGAGAAGACAAACTCATATATATACATTATGAAGGGACGCCACCTTATTTAATACAAGTCGGCTAGCAATAAGAATATATATCTTTCAAAGAGACGCATCCAATAAAAAGTAATTCATCCTCATAGATAATCGCGCCAAGAGGTAAGAGGTCAGCCTTATCACAAATGAATGACGTGTTCCTTCATTGCTTCATGTCGGCTCAAAAGGAGGAGTGAATATAATTCAAATAGCCATTAAGGCTCCATTTCAATTATTGCCATACGCTGGTCTGGAAGATACAGCCTGACGCTGTAAGAACATCAACATATAATGCTTCTTGATGTGAACACAAAGAAAGTGTAGTTGAAGCCATTCCTACAATACACAATAGCACCTCAATGACCATGTTTTTGTGTAGTACAATCTTCATCTTCATCTCAAAATAAGGAGGAAAATGAGGCTTATATTCCAATTGACTTGGATGTCATCAAACCAAATTCAAATTGGATTGTCAAGGATGTGAATCCCATTATTTCTGAAAGATGTACAACAGATGTAAGAGCACAAGCCAAGTGAAGGGGGAAGCATTAAGAGGGGCTTCATTGGATGATGATTATGACATGCTTGAGGATGATGTTGTTTCTTAGGAGAAACCTTTACTATCCAATCCGAGAGCTGAAGAAATACACACACACACTTATACTAAGAGGGGGGTGAATTAGTATAAGAATAACTTTTTCAATTTATAACTTTGGCAATCATAAGCAATAATCAAAACATCCACAGAAGTAAGATCTAGCAAATTAGAACACAAGATGCACACACAATTTTACATGTGGAAACCCTTGCGGGAGAAAACCATGGCAATATTGCTTTTATAGAAATCTTCTTACAACTTTGTAGGCACCAACACACAAGAGACACCAATCCCCTCCATTGAGCACCAACTCAGCAAGAGACACTGATCTCTTTGAGAATGAGGCACCAACCTCCAAAAGAATAAAATGATAAGTGATGAACCTTCTTCTTGAATCAGATCTAGAAACACCTCTACACATCCTCTCAATATGCTCCTTAAATCTGCTTATGATCTTCAAGAATCTCTTCTCATAGGTCTGCAATAAATCACCTTCAAAGTCTGCTTATATTCTTCAAAATTACTGCTTCAAAGGGTCTAAAACATACTGCTCACAAGTCTGAAAATTATCTGCCCTTACAATCAGAAACTAACTGTTCATGAAGTCTGAAATGATCTGCTCATGGTCTTCACAAATTTCCTCCTTACATCTTCGCTGAGATCCGCTAAAATCTGCCTTAAAATCAGAATGAAATTTCAATAAAAACTTGATTTTAATCCCCTCAAAATGACCTATATTTATATCTCTTGAAAAGCCAATGGTCACAACTCTTCAATGCTGGTCGGCCCAATCATATAAATTTTATTTAATTTTTATTTTCCTTGCCCAAAGCTGGGTGCACCACCCTAGGGGGGGTCGGCCCCTAAAACTGAATAAATTTAAATTTTTATTTCCAAAATAAAATCCAAGATGGGGCGCCATTAAGAGGGGGTCAGCCTTATGTGAATTATCTGATTTTTCTCTTGGCAAAAGCAGGTCGGCCAGCAATAGGATTATGGAAAAATTAATTCCTTTGACATCAATGACAACAATAATTTTAACAATCTCCCCCTTTGTCATTGATGGCAATCTCGCATATAAATAATCTTGGAATGCAATAAGAACAACTTCTCCCCCGGACTAAAATGCTCCCCCTAACTCTACTCCTCCCCCTTTGACATCAATGGCAAAAGGTATTCGTAGTTAATTGAATAAGACAATGAATAGCTCCCCCTTAACACATGCTTCTCTTGAAGAACTTAGTGAAAGGATGAGAGTGACATAACTCCCAATTTCTCCCTCAAATACTCAAAAGTCTCTCTTAGAAGATGCTTCATGAAAATATCTGCAATTTGGTCCTTTGTAGCAACATACTCCAACTTTATTTGTTGCTCAAGTACTTGCTCCTTTAAGAAATGATACTTAATCGAAATATGCTTTGTCCTAGAGTGCATAACTGTATTCTTTGATATGTCGATAGCACTCGTATTATCACAGGGTATGGGAATGGGATGCTCATACTCAACCTTAACATCTTTCAAAGTCTGTTTCATCCATAAAACCTGTGTGCAACAAGTTGTTGCTGCAACATAGTTTGCCTCTACTATAGTTAGGGAAATTGATGCTTGTTTCTTGCTTAACCAAGATACAAGGCAATTTCCAAGAAAGAAAGCTCCTCCACTAGTGCTCTTCTTGTCATCAACACTAGCTGCCCAATCCACATTCGTTTATGCTATAAGGGTGAAATCTTCACCCCTTGGATACCACAATCCAAAATCCATAGTCCCTTCAAATATTTCAATATTCTCTTAACTGCATTAACATGACTTTCTTACGGGGCTGCCTTAAACTATCCTACCAAAACAACTGCTTGCATAATCTCGGGCCTTGTAGCTGTTACAAATAGCAAGCTTCCAATCATAGATCTATACATAGTTTGATTTGCTACAAGAAAATCATCATCTTTGCTATAATTTTCCCCCTTAATTTTTTTCGGATTTTATCAGCACAACACACCACTAATTAGTGTTAGCTCCAAATGATAACCAGCAAGAATAGTAACCCTTCACCTTTTGATCACCAAGATCCCAATATGGGCGAGATGAGAGCATACAATGTCAGGGATCATTAGCAAACTGGAAATGAAATACAAAGCTGCTAGGCGGCTAGCCGACCATGAAGAAAGTAAATGCTAGAAATACAAAGAGTGGGCAGATAACCGACCATAAAGCTCTACCACTTATTTAGCGGGAGCAAAATTATTACAAAATATAAGGCGGCAAGCCAGCCATGAATCCACACTACCACTTATTCAATGGAGGGAAAATTAAACAACAAGTGTTGAAAGTAAAATAAGACTCAACCACTTCTTCAGTGGGAGTAATTAAAAAATATTAAAGTGCAGAAATATAAATAATTGTTAGTACTACTAAACCAGCTTTACAATGATAGCTTCAACTATACAATAATGTACAGATATATCATCAAGAAACCTCAGTATGTTAGAGAATAATCCCTAACTGATACAATATGCTATAGAACAGGAAATAAAGCATAAACCAGAATCATATCAGATCTGATTAGAAACAGGAAGTATAGAAAATCAGACCAGCAAGTGAGAGATTCACCAAAATGGACACAACTTCTTCAATTCAGCTCTGAATGACCTCGAACAGCAGACAAATGAAGCCATAAACCTAGGCGTCCATTTTCCAACCAGCAAACTGTGCCAAAACAGCTCCAGGAACTTGGCACGAATCCCAATGCAGCAGTACAAAAGTGGTATGGCCTCCAAGAAGGGTCGACCTCTTCTATAAAATTCAATACTTAGAAATAAAATTTGAAACTTTGCAGAACTGGGCGCCCTACACAGTGAAACAGCATGAGCCAGTACCCAGAACGAGATAAAAATTGATGATGAGGTACAAGCAGAAATTCGCTTCAGCCATGAGCATCAATAGCAGAAATAAACAGATTATACAACAGCAATCTGTTTATAAAATCAGAATTCAGCTCTATTCGCACTCCTGAGTGAAGCACGATCTTCAGTGGCCATCTAGGAAGCTATCGTTTCAAGCCCGAAAAATGGCATAGTAAGGGTGCTAGGAGGTATGCATCAAAGAAACAGGACTTGCCCGAACTCACCTGGACTCAACGAGTCCCAAGCCGAGCACCCCTGGCCACATCCTGGGAGCCCGGACGTGGACACGGCCAAGTCTACCTACGTCCTAGCCGGACTCACCGGACGCGCTGCGTCCAGGATAGTCCCGAGCCCTGGACGTGGCCGACGCAGCCAAGGCCAAAAAGGCCAAAAAAAAGCATAAGTTAAAGTTTTTTTATATTTTTTTTCACTTATATTATCTCCTTAGCCCTAAAAGCAACCTCATTTCATTTGTTTGGCAAAATAGGAGGAGAAGAGAGAGTTGTGAAGAAAAAGAAGAGATCACTGTAGGGAAACTAGCAAACTGTTAAAAAGAATAATCCAAACTGTTAAATCATTTGGGAAGCTTCATACCAGCAAGGAGGTGCATTGAGAGCTCATTACCAGCAGTTGGGAGGAGTTTGCATTGCATTTCAAGCTAGATTTAAGAGGTAAGTTTGATTTTAATTGGTTTTTTTGTGGTTTTTAAACAAAAAATTCATTGTAATTTGTAAAATCATTGTTTTTTTGAGTTTATATTTTTTTTTTACAAACCCTACTTGCAACTTAAATAATTTTAGAAACCCTACTTGTTATTGCAGCCACTTTCATTTGCAAATCAAACCATATTTTCACAATGTCTCAAAGTCAAACCCCAGGCAGAGGGAGGAGTTGGTGAGAGTTGGACAGCCACAGGGACTTGGTGTTGTTGGAGATGCTTCTTCCATGCCTCCATACCGTCCTAGTGCTAGTGCTTGTGCTAGTGCTTCTGCTACCGCACCAACTATGCGTATTACTAGTACTACTCCCAGTGTTATTGGCGCAGCCATAGTTGGCAAACTCGCAGAAAACTCACCGAGTTTTCAAAAACTCGCGAGTTTTTTTGAGTTAAACTCGCGAGGACGAGTTTTTCCGAGTTTTTTTCGAGTTTTTCGAAAAAACTCAGCTTTGCAAAAGAAAATTATTTTTTAAGTTTCCGAGTTTTTTCGAGTTTTTGGCGAGTTTTTGGCGAGTTTTAAAAAACTCTCCAATTTTTGGCTTGGCGAGTTTTTCTTTGGGGTGAGTCTTCCAACTATGGGCGCAGCTACTACTAGTGGTAGTGGGAGTGTTAGCATTGGCCCTAGAGTTTGTAAATCTAGGGTGGACTCATATTTTGTACCACGCACTACTCCTAGTTCCCAACTGTCGCTTGAGAGCATGGGTTGGAACAAGGACGTACATGATGTAGCAAAGAAAACAATTGCAAACTTCTAGTACTATTGCACCATTCCCTTCCATGTAGCCAGGTAATTCTTTTTCGTTTAATTGTTTTAAAATTTATATTTAAATTTTAGAATCTAGATGTATCTCATTATCGAATTCAAATTTAAAGTTAAAAACTTAAAACTTTTCATTTTACAATACTTATCTAAGTAACTTATTAATTTATTTATGACATGTTTTAGGTCTCCTTTTTGGCAAAACATGGTTGATGCCATAACAATATGTGGGGTGGGGTTCAAAGCCCCTACTGAAGATGAATTAAAGGGCCCACTTTTGACTCAAAAGGTGGCAGATGTAAAAGCACAATTAGAGGAGCAGCGCTTGCAGTGGAGGAGGTCGGGTTGCACCATCATGACTGATGGTTGGACCGATAGGAGAAATAGGACGCTGCTGAATTTTCTAGTTTCCTTTGGAGGTAATTGTACTTCTCTCAATGCATTGAATAATTTGAAATTTGAATTTGATTTAGTGATTAATAATTTAATATGGCTGATTTATGTTTTTTAATTTATTGAATAATTGGTTTTAACTTTTGCTTATTTTTTCAAGTGACACCGTCTTCATCAAATCCATTGATGCTTCCGCCCAAATCAAAAATGCCACATACCTTTGTGAGGTTATAGAGGAGGTGATAGCTGAGGTGGGAGAAGAGAATGTAGTTCAAGTGGTGACAGATAATGCAGCAAATTATGTTGCTGCTGGTAGATTATTGATGGAGAGGCACCCTACTATATTTTGGACTCCATGTGCCACCCATTGCATTGACCTCATATTGGAGGATCTTGGAAGCTCCCATGGATCAAAACATGTGTGGATTCCGCAAAAAACATTTGCAAATTTGTATACAATCACACATGGGTGCTTAACCTTATGAGGCAATACATGGGGTTGAGGGAGTTGGCTCGTCCTAGCATCACTAGGTTTGCAACTAATTTTATCACATTGCAATCCTTCATTCAGTCAAGGGCAGCTTTAAGGCGCATGTTTGTTGGTGAGGAGTGGTCTTCTTCATCCTATGCTACAAGCACTGCAAGGATTGTTGTGGCTGATTGCATTTTTGATGAGCCAGGGTTTTGGACACCAGTGGAGGAGATTGTGAAGGTAAAATTTAATTCTTCATTATGTTTTACTTTTAATTTTTATTCATATTTTACTTTTATTTGTTTATTTTCGTTCACAACTTCACACTTAAGTTAATGTTTCACAATGTTTGCACTTTGCAGTTTGTCAAGCCCTTGGTAGATCCGTCTATGGTGGAGTTGAGAAGTATTGTCCCATTTGGGAGATCATTGATCAAAGATGACACCACCAACTTCATAGGCCCATCCATGTAGCCGCATGTTTCCTAAATCCCACCTTCCATTTAAGTCGTGATCTACGTGTAGATAGAGAGATTCTTAGTGGGCCCTACTCAACAATGGAACGGATGTTGCCTGCTATTACTACACAGATAATGCACGAGATAGATGCCTTCACTAAGGCCCAAGGAGACTTCTTTGCACGTCAGTTGTGCAAAGAGAGGAGGACGACATTACTGTCAGGTAAAAATATATTTAAGGGCATAATTGTCATCTTTTTATATTATAATTTATCATTAAATGTTGAACTTGAAACTTGAAACTTGAAAATTAAAGTTGGAAATGAGATTGATTTTGTTTCTTTTTCTCATTTCAGATAGTTGGTGGAATATGTTTAGTTCTGATACACCGAACCTTCAAAAAGTTGTCATTCGTATATTGAGCCAGCCATGCAATTCATCTGGTTGTGAGTGCAATTGGAGTATGTTTGAGCACATACACTCCAAGAAGCGCAATAGACTATCAATGGAGAGGATGAATGATTTGGTGTATGTTCATTACAACTTTCGCCTTAGATACAAAAAGATTTTTGACCACGACTCCACCCCGATCAAGCTAGAGGAGGTTGATCCACAGTTTGAGTGGATCACTGAGGCTACAAATGCAGTCTTTAGTGACGAGCACCTTGATTGGGTGGACCAGGCAGAGAGAGAGGCTGAGGTTGTATCCATGGCTGAGGAGGAGGCTAGAGCACGAGGAGACACAGTTGTTGTTAGTGACAGTGGCATGGAGACACAGGCAAAGACTATGGCTGCAGCTGCTACATCATTGAGGACCTTTAGAAGCCTTCGTAGGAAGGATGTTGGCACCACTAAGCCATAGACTTGTGGCTATTTTTTTGATATTTCATATTTATATGGAACATTTCATGTCATGGATTTCATATTCCATGAGTTTTGTATATACATTTGACTATATTTATATATCTAAGTATGCTATTTCCTTCAGCAGCTCAACTACAATTTGTGTACTTTATACTTATGTGATCATTGTATACTTGTGTATGTGATCAAAGTTGCTTCTATTTAATGATGTTATTGTGTCTTTAAGGTTTCTTCAATAAAGGGTGCTTCAAACAAGTTTTAAATCCTTAAAAATCTCTAAATTTCTAGGGTTTTTTCAACTTTTTTCATTTTGTCAAGTCTATGCGGAGTCTGCGCAGAGTTCGGGTGCCGAGTCCCGAGTCACGAGTCGAGTCACCCTAACCGAGTATGAGCCGAGTCCGAGACTCGTTACTATGGTATGCATTCCTCGAAGCAACTCTGAAATCAATTCAGTAGCATAACATTATCATAATTTCCGAAGATACAAATGAAGGAGCAAGGCATCAATAAATAGACTCTTCTTGGCATTTGAAACACTTCAATAACCTCCAAGAAAGAATTTGAATCACTTCATCTTCCAAAGAGGGACGCCCAAACCTCAAAATGCAATTATAATATTAAATTACCTTTTAGCACAACTCCCTAGGCATCCAAGATAAGAGGTAATTAATATAACTTTTAAAATATTTAACTTCATCACTTAAGGCGTCCAAAACAATTCCCCCTTTTAAAAACAACTTGAAGTTGATCACCTAGGCACCGGGGTCCAAAAAGCACCACTAAAAAATGGCTAAGTTATTAAACTCAAGCTCCAATAGGAATGAAGAAGCCAACGCCCAAACAAAACTGCCTTACTACCAAAAATAGAATGGTGGACTAGAATAGCTGAGCTGCTACTAGAATAACACTGCCATAAATATAACTTACCAAAAATGGAAAACTGCTATAAATAGTATGTTCCCAAACTTCATTTGAACACAAACCAAGCCTTTGTCATGACTTACTAAAAATATTAAGTGTCTGGAAAGGTTAACAAAATCAGATGCATGCAAGGTACCAAAGTGAAATGCATGTTACCACACCCTGAAGCTCTCCAAAATCCCATAAAGCTCATTGCCAAACTCCTGCATGCAAACCTTCAAAAGCCCATCAGAAACCTCCTACAAAATAGGAAACCCTAATTTTCATTTCTAATTACCCTACGAGTTTCTGGAAATAGGCTAATTCCAATTGAAGAGTGTAGAGCTAAAATGGGGACATTACAGTCCGCCCTTCCCAAAATTGCTTGTCCTCATGCAATACCACTACACTCCAAACATTAAAATTGATCCAAACCAAACCAAGTTGGATCCCAACGTCCCATATCCAATATCTGGAAAGACCCACCGAGCTGATGTTGCACCACTCTGATCACACAAATGAAGCCATTGTACCAGAACTGCACTAACCTTCCCTACAACCTCAAAGAGTTAACATGCATGAAATTCAAATTGAGAAACATGGAAGGATTGGAATCAAGATCCTGCAGCATCTCACACCCAAAAGACTCTAAGGAGTCAATATCTGCAATGCCAATGACTATCACCATTCTAGACACAGAGAAGAATAATCTAATCAACTCAAAAACATCTTCATCAACATAACTCCTCAAAGCGTTAAGCAGAGTCACGACTCCCCTTGTGACTCCTTCAAGGCTTCTTGCAAAGAAGAAAACTCTTTGCAAAAGCTCATCAGTCACAACCTCAAAACTCCTCAAAGATGTACAATGCTTCCTTTGAATAATTTTGATATATCCGAGAAGAGTTCTAAAAACTTTCACCAATCTCTCTCCAAGAGTCTCAAAAAGTCGAACCAAATCAAGCATTGGTTCACTGCCCCAAGCATATGTACAAGAAAATGTACAAAGATAGCCACTGAAACAAACTTGATCACTATATAAATACAGATTCAGATCACTCCAAATCCTCATTTCTCCCATTTTATGCCAAAAAAAATCGCTGATAAGAGATTGGAAAGTCTGAAAATGAATGTACCAGCTGTCGAACGAGTCTGAAATGGTCAACTTGAGATCTGATTTAAGGAAAATCAGCATCCCAGAAGATAAACAGCTACTGCAAAACTGAAAATCAGCATCCAAAATATCACATCTGCTCATATCCACAACTGAAAACAACCTCTTCGAAGACTTCATCACAGCAAAGAACCATTCTTTGCTCAATTTTTCTCTCCAAACCACCATAAGATGAACTCTAAGAGTAGGGAAAGTCTGAAGAAACCAATGATCACTCCCGAGGATAACCATCCGTTCATCATTCCAATCCATACTTAAAATTTCTCTCCAATCCATTTGTTGATGAACAAATGGGACCATCAAGTGGCCGGTAAGGAAGGGAAGAACACCATTAATTCTGAAATTTTGATCCTTATCCCTCCAAGGACCTTTCCTACCATACCACATCAAGGATGCCAAACAAGGATACCTAACCAAGAGTGGTCCACCACAGCCCAAAAGAAATTCACAACACATTCCCGAGTGCCAATCAACTCCAAATGCACACTCAAGAAATTACTGACTTCTTTGGTGAACCACTAAAGTCTATCCATGAAAGTTTCAAAAACAAGGGAGCCTAAAACAAACATTATCTTCAAATCCATCTCCCAAAATGGACTAATAAGAACTAACACATCACTCTATTGGTGTTTTCCACTGCACCTAAGACATCTCTAAGGAATAGCCAGTTCCTATACTCAAGACTCTTGAAATGAATGGCCAACTAACAAGATATAGTCGATAACTGAGATCTCCTGCACTTTAGGCTCTATGGGACCAAGGAGGGTATTCCTAGTGTGTTCATTTAAGATTTAGCTATGTTGAACACATCATGACACAAATCACATTTGAATGAAGGATAACTATGCAACAATTACTAAGAAATCGGCTCGTCTCTAAGTAATTTGCTACCCATTCATCAAAATGAAGACATCCTTAATATGAATTGCCATACATAAACCTTTGAATCAATAAATTTTAAATGAATTTAAACACTGGCTACAGGTTGGTCATTAAGTGATTGTTTGATTCACCCCTTAAGTAAATCATTAAGAAACAGATCAGTGTCGTATTTATTGGGCAAAATGGAGTCACACATGCAAGAATCAGTAAAACAAAGATGACCCAATAATAAAATAGACTACTCTCACAATACTTTACATCAGGGAGCTCAAATTTTCTGATACATCACTACTTATCAAATCCTTTGCAAATGAATGTAAATTCATGACCCCATCTAAGTATTTAATTGATTACTTGAATCAACACAAAGAACAGAGACATACATTCGAACAAATGTTCAAAGTAGAATAGAAATACCATTAATATTTCAATTCAAAATTCACCCAAACTTGTAGAAGGAGAGAAATATATCAAAATTATATATATTTACTTGTACTTGAATCATGTCCAAGAAACAATTTAAGGTAATTGCATAAGTTCATTCATAAAACCCAAAGCTGACAAACTACTCTTCCTATCTATTAGTATACGCTCGACCCAAAAACCTACCCAGAGTGCCCTTTTTTCTATCATTTTTCTATCTCCCCATAATATGAGCCATGGTTTCCCTTTTATACACAAGGGAAGCAACAAGCTTTTGGCTCAGATGCAGTTCATTACAGAATTTCATTTCATCAAAATTTCAGTTGCATTCTACTTGCATTTCAAAAGCAAAACCCACATGTTTAATCTTCAAACCATGGTGCAAGTGGGAAAACCAAAATGCAACCGCTGCCCAAGAGGAAGAGTGCAAATTCCCGCCAAAATCCTCTCGTCTTTATCTGCACCACAACGAACCAGGTACCAAAATGCCATGAAGGCACACCATCAATGTTGAATACCAAAAGGCGCCAAGTACACAAACACAAGACCAACACAGCCAACTGTATCAACCCAAAAACCTTAAAATCCCACACACAGCAAATGCTCAATTTCCTGTCACCCCACCACCACCAACGTCACGCCCACGATACACACAACCGCTTCTTGTCGTTGCCAGAGGAAGGGAGGACACCTCAGCTTCCTTCTCTTTCCTTTCTTTGTTCACCACGGTTCCAATTTTCCCACTACGGGTCTTAACCGCCAATGGCATAACAAAGATCACCTCATCAAAGGGCAGACCATCATTCAATAGAGCCAAATACCGACCGTAAGCAAAATCGGTCTCAGTGCCACTGTCAAAGGAGTTGCTCGTAGGGTTGATGGGAGAATATTGGCGTCCATAGGAGCCACACCCATACCTTACTTTCCGTTTTGATCCAGTAAGAGACTGCACTAGACCTTTTCCTCTATCGTTCGTTCTTTCTGCAGCATCACCCTGAAATTGTAGTCTTCGAATGCATCTACTAAGCGCTAGTCCGAGCTTTTCAAAAGAAGTACCTGCCTTCATGGTGGGAACAGCTTCTGGTCCGTCCGACCCAAACCTTAGTGAACTCAAGCGAACAGACTTTCTTACTAGTTTACTCATCTTCTCTAATGATAACTACTCACACCAGAAAACGCCTAACTGCTAAGTGATAATGACACAAATAGCAACTACCTCTGTTGTATTTATCGAGTGAAGCAATGGCATCCACACTTAATGTTTATCGCACATGCATAACCCTGGCAGCTTGTTGGCAGATGTACTGGCACCGTTTAATCCCTAGTTGCATGGAATCCATAGACTATCCTTCATGATTACCAGCATTTGCATCGCCACACGAATTGAAATCGACTCAATCGCTCCACAGGATACTAGCCATTAATGCGGGCTGGTTGCACAGAATAAAAATGGCCATCTCATGTTATTTTGCCAATTTTGAATGCTATCTGTCAATCCTCTGCTTTGATGGAAGATCAAGCAGCCATCTTTTGTTTGACCACCTTTGATTTCCAGTAGTGCTTCGCTGAAACGCTCACAACCAATCATTTTCATCCATGTCGGATGACACCTTCCCCGTATGGGGCTCCACCAACCGAGTAGACTAAAACACGTGCCGAGATCTCGCTGATATCGCTGGTTTTAACCATCGTTCACTTTCATTCAGCGAGCCAATGGGGAATGGTGAAGATCGTTCTGCTCGATTGATCTTGGCCGCTCATTGAACATGTCGGGCCATGGGAGCGATAGTGGGGAATGGGTCCGCACTTTGCACTGAACACGCGTCAACTTCTCGCCAACCTCACTGCATTTAATTTGTTGTCACTTAACTCCTATGAGTTGGCGAGGTACGGTTGAGAACTTTTCCCCGATCTTGGAATCTTGAAATCTGCACATTTCATAATGTTAGCATTAAATGGACAGACTGACGACAATGCGACCATCAGGGTTAATGGCTTAACGATCAAGTCTTCGGGTTAAATTTAAACCTGACCTTAGGAAAAGACTTGACATGTGGGGAAAATAGTGACCGGTTCTTCAGGCAAATGGGGGCCAGTAAACAAACGTGCAGGATGGTTCGAGAGATGACTTAAGGGGTCGATAACCGACCGAGCAGGTCAACCTAAAATTAGAACATTTTCCCATCAGGGTTAATGGCTTAACGCTCAAGTCTCCGAGTTAAATTTAAACCTGACCTTAGGAAAAGACTTGACATGTGGGAAAAATAGTGGCCGGTTCTTCAGGCAAATGGGGGTCGGTAAACAAACGTGCAGGATGGTTTGAGAGATGACTTAAGGGGTCGATGACCAACCGAGCAGGTCAACCTAAAATTAGAACATTTTCAGTCTTTCGTGAATAAAGCCCTAATAACCTATGAGGACAAGGGTTTATCAAAGAGGCTAACCAAACTTATGGAGAGGCAAAATTCATCAAGATTTTGGAAACTCCAACACACTCAACCCAAGGGATGGATTTTCAAGCATGTAAACAACATGTTTTGGTCCTTTCTCCAAAACTTCATGAGTAACATGTCTGATATCTTCACTCCTCGTTGTAAATAAACCTTCAGCAACTACCAAAAGATGTTTTGACAACACCTTGGTATCAAAGATGGGAAAGTCCTCATGAATCAATACTTCCCATATGGAGACTGAATCCTCTAAACCTCGTATGCATTCACTTACAAGCAAGCCTGGAGGATTATCAGTCATAGAGTGTAAATCGTCCTCAAACTCTCTGAGATGTTTGAAATCAGCTAGCTAGTCTTCTACCTCCATTACACCCAACTGAGCATTCTCTAACATGCACTTTGTTGATTCAAGCTCAAGAGTAAGCTTATCAACCTTTCTCTCACTTCCTTGGAATGCACCAATGGTCTTCTTTGCAAATTCGTAGGCATAATCCTAATCTTTAATCCAACATAGATACTCTGATTTCATAATCTCTAAGGAGTCTTTGATGAATTTCAAATTAAAGAGAGTGGCTCCATTCCTAACTCCTTTCCGTCTCTCTTCAATCAAACTATGTGAGCGGTCAAATCTGAATAGGACTTGCACCTCATCCTCAATGGATATCATGAACTGACCTTCCCACTTATAAATTTGCAAGGATAGTGAATTGCTAGTAGGTTGCATATTAAAATTAGAACTTTGTTTCTTGTCTTCTCTGCCCTCATAACTGCTCCAAGACTAATCTTTCACCACCCACCAACAGAAAATGTTCAAGATCACGAAGAGGATCAAATTCTACCAATTCTTCGAGCCTTTGTTTACAATCAGCTTCATGTATTGGAAAATCAAATTTGTTCTTGAGATCCTCTTTAAACTTTTCATCAACAAGGGCCTTTTGGTCTTCTAAATCTACTTCCACCTCACTAATACTTTGATCAATAGTGAAGTACTCTTCGTACTCCTCTTGGAGTGTTGATTTTTTGAATGAGTCATCTCCCAACTCACTTAAACTGATATCTTCATAAATAGTCACAAGCATACCATAGAGGTCTTCTTGGTTACTTGTCAAACTTTCTTCATGAGATAATTCTTGAGAAACTGGATCAACAACAAAAGGAGATTTATCCATCACCAAATTCTCAACATGATCTTCATTGGTGAACTCATCACACACAACAGCTCCTCTAAAATCTTTTCTGAAGACATAAGTCTTCAAAGCTTCATCGGATGAATCCAAATTAGAATTCAAAACTGTTGTTTTGTTGTTATTGCCATACTAATCTTCATCACTACCAATCACATGCAAGTCTAAGGGACTGTTTTGGGGCTCTCCCATAGACATCTCATGTGTCAAAGATTCTCCTTCGAACTCATGATCATTTTGATGAGGCATGTGCATCTTGCTTGTGCCATCATTTCCTTTAAGACTTTGAGTTCCATCATCTATGCTTGTTGACTGATTTTTGTCTTTCTCATGCTTACTTATGGGCTGCGAATTACACACAAGCACTTCTTCTTTCTCAAACCCTTTATTAACGGCAAGTTTTAATTTTTTTTTCTCAAATTCTTCATCCATTGTCCTTCTAATGTGTTGTAACCATGATCTAGCAGTACACTTATCACTTCCCTCGAGGTGAGCCAAAGTGGCTTTACCAAGAGTTGGTTGATAATCCATTGTAGGGCTTCTAGGAGCACGATATTCATTTCTTCCACTTTCTCTTCCCTTCCTCTAGTTCATAAACTAATCAAACGTTAAAATCTCACAAATTTCAACTAGAAGAGAAGAATAGTCCATGTAATTTTGTCTAACTTCATCTTCCATAGGGACTTCAGGCTTGGCAGACGCTTCCTCCCTTGGAGTAAAGGTAGGAAAGAGTGGTCTAGGGGCTGATCCCCTTGAATTGGCATCATGTTGCCCAATTGTTCTTTTTAGCTCTGAATTGGAACCACTAGAATCTGACTCTTGGCTTGGCTGTGCTGGGGTAACCTATTGATCCATTTTTGCAAGTAACCTTGACATCATGTCCAACATAATGTCAAATTTTCCCCCAACTCTAGAGTCACTGTCATTTGTCTCATAGTCTGGTCCCTTCTCCTTGTCAGCCATAGACTCAACTAGTGTTTCTCGGTTTCTTAAAACCTTTGAAAATGTGTCAACTTCAAGAGTCTCTGGAAGCTGAAACTGAACTCTGTTCTGCCCTCTAGACTAGTATCGGATTTCTCTGTCACTCATCTGACAAATGAAGCACTGAAATCACAGGATGGCAGGAAAACAGGCTCTGATACCACCGTAATATTCGCCCTTAATTTTTTTCAAATTTTATCAACACAACACACCACTGATTAGCGTTAGCTCCAAATGATAACCAGCAAGAATAGTAACCCTTCACCTTTTGATCACCAAGATTCCAATGTGGGTGAGGTGAGAGCATACGGTGTCGGGGATCATTAGCAAACTGGAAATGAAATACAAAGTTGCTAGGCGGCTAGCCGACCATGATCTAAATGCTAGAAATACAAAGAGTAGGCGGATAACCGACCATAAAGCTCTACCACTTATTTAGTGGGAGCAAAGTTATTACAAAATATAAGGCGGCAAGCCAGCCATAAATCCAACCTACCACTTATTCAATAGGGGGAAATTAAACAACAAGTGTTGAAAGTAAAATAAGACTCAACCATTTCTTCAGTGGGAGTAATTACAAAATATTAAAGTGCAGAAATATAAATAATTGTTAGTACTACTAAACCAGCTTTACAATGATAGCTTCAGCTGTACAATAATGTAAAGATATATCATCAAGAAACCTCAGTATGTTAGAGAATAATCCCTAACTGATACAATATGCTATAGAACAGGAAATAAAGCATAAACCAGAATCAATAGCAAAAAAAAACAGATTATACAGTAACAATTTGTTTATAAAATCAGAATTCAGCTCTATCCGCACTCCTGAGTGAAGCACGATCTTCAATGGCCATCTAGGAAGCTATCATTTCAAGCCCGAAAAATGGCATAGTAAGGGTGCTAGGAGGTATGCATTCCTCGAAGTAGCTCTGAAATCAATTCAGCAGCATAACATTATCATAATTTCCAAAGATACAAATGAAGGAGCAAGGCATCAATAAATAGACTCTTCTTGGCATTCAAAACACTTCAATAACCTCCAAGAAAAAATTTGAATCACTTCATCTTCCAAAGAGGGATGCCCAAACATCAAAATGCAATTATAATATTAAATTACCTTTTAGCACAACTCCCTAGGCATCCAAGATAAGAGGTAATTAATATAACTTTTAAAATATTTAACTTCATCACTTAAGGCGTCCAAAACAATTCCCCTTTTAAAAACAACTTGAAGTCAATCTTCTTCTTGTCTGATTTTTTGTGTTTTTATCTCCTAGAATTAAATCCTCGAGATGATTCTTCTGAACAAATCTGGATGGTGTTTTGGGTTATACTTTAAAAGGTGTCCTGGATGGAGTTTTTGTGCTTCTTTGCTCAATATTCTCCAGTACTTCCTCTACTTCTTCCTCTTTGCAACTTTCTTCCTATTGGTAATCTATTTCTGGTGCCTTTATTTTGTAGTATATTTCCTCACCTACCCTTACATTTGCACTTTCAACCATTTTCTGCAATCTTTTGTTGTAGCACCTGTAAGCTTTGCTTTTTAAGGAGTACCCAAGAAATATTCCTTCATCAAATCTCAAATCAAACTTACCACGATCCTCTTCATCTCTCCTTATATAGCATGTACTACCAAACACTCTAAAATATTTTATTGTTGCAAGTCTTCCTTTCTATAACTCATATGGGATTTTATCATGATTTACTCTAACTTGACCTCGATTCAAAATGTATATTGTTGTGAGCACTGCTTCCTTCCAAAATAAGTCTAATAATTTGGACTCGTTTAGCATTGTTCTTGCCATTTCTTGTACTATTTTGTTTTTCCTTTCCACAACACCATTTTTTTGTGGAGTTCTAGCAGCTGAGCAGTGCCTCCTTATTCCTTGTTGTTCACAAAACTCTACGAGCTCATTTGAGGTGAACTCACCACCTCAATTAGACCTCAAACATTTGATTTTGAATCTAGTTTCATTCTCTACTAAGGCCTTAAATGCTTTAAAATTTTCAAAAGCTTCTAATTTTTCTTTCAAAAAGGTTACCCAAGTCATTCTAGAAAAATCATCAATTAATAACATGAAATAATACTCACCTTGCATACTCTTTGTTCATGTTGGTCCACAAAGATCTATGTAAAAAATCCAATGGTTTAGATGTAGAATATTCTTTCGTTTTGATGCTTACTCTTGTCTGCTTTCCATCTTGGCATTGTTTGCATATAACGTTAAAAGCACTGTAGATCTTAGGCATGTCTCTTAGTGTCTTCTTTTTGCTGATCTTTACAAGGTTGTCAAAATTCATGTGTCCCATCCTCCTATGCCATAGCCAGCTTTCATCTTCTTGACTTATGCAGCACTTTTCACCTTGGATTCCACTTAGAACATAAAGATTGTTTTCCACTCTATTGGCATCTACAACCAGTTTCCTACTTTCCTAATTTCACACCCCTCTTCATGGAATGTAAGAGTGTGCCCTTGATCACACATTTGGCTTACAAGCAAATTATGATTCAATCCTTCAACTTATAGCATGTTCTTTGTTCTTTTCCTTCCACTATCTAGGCTAAGAGTGCCTTCCCCTACAATTCTTATTGGTGTATTATCTCCAAACTTGACTGTACCTCCATTCATCCTCTTAAGGAGAGAAATTTATTTTTGTACTCTGTCATGTGACTTGAACAGCCACTATCAATGTATCACTAATCTCTTTCATTTTGGACATGTAGAGCAATCTGAACAAGCATGGATCTTTCCTTCTCTTCTTCCTTCTTTTGTTTCCAAACTTTTGCATTTTCTCGTTCTTACTTAGTCATAACATACTCCCTTTTATTTTGCTTTGGTGTCTCTACAAAAATAGTTCTACAGAAACATGTTGTATGCCTATAGTTATTGCATTTATAAAATTCAACACTGTAGTTCAGAGAAGCAAAGGAGTTGTAATTTCTACTTACAAAATCCATAAGGACTTTTATTCCACCCAAGGCTTTTTACATGAGTCCTACAATTCTTTGTCTTATGACCAAATTGATTGCATGAAAAACAATAACCAAAGAAAGGACGATAGAACCTGGTTACGTTTTGTTGCCTTGGGGGGAAAGATTTTCTGATTATATATTTTGTGTTTTGAAATTGTGACTGCCTTTTGATAAACCTGATTTTCCTTCTTGTTGTTGCAATCTCCTTTGATGGGACTTTTAAGTGCACCACATAACTTTTTGGCTTTTCTTCATTTGATTTCATTTTTGTCTCAACTTTGCTATCCTTATCGTCTGCTTTGTTTACCACCTTAGTTTCCTCATAACCACGTCCTATTTTTATCAATGGCAGCCTCTGCCCATTTAAAATATCATCCAGAATTTTAGTGCCTTTTTCAAATTTAAGACTTTTGTTTAGTTTGGCAACAGTTTTCTCCAATTCTTTCCTTAGGGAGACAATCTTTGATTCAAGTTTCTCACAATCTTCTTCTCTTTTCTTTAGTTGAGTTCTTACAACATCTTCTATCCTTCTTGCTTCTTTTAGTTGGATCTTTAGATTAGTGATGGTCTGTTCCGCCTCTTCAAAATTTTGTGATATCTTCTTTTTAGACTCGCATTCTTCTTGAAACAATAATTTATGTTTTTGGTTCTTTCTAAGTCTTTCAATTTCTCCTATGGCATAAATGACTTCCCCCTCTAGATCTACTGCACTATAACCTTTTGTGTCTTCTTCCTTATCCATCTGTATCCTATCCTCCTCTTTGCCAACATTTTCAATATTTTCTATTTCCAATGCCATAAAAAGGGTCTCTTCTCTACCACTCTCTGTATCACTTTCATAAGATGAACTAACATCCCTGTAGGAGTAGAGACTTTTCTTGAAATTATCCTTTTTCTCCTTTTTGTTGTTTTTGTGAAACTGAACATTTTTGCTCCCTTTCTTTGTGTAATGATTTTCTCCTTCCTCACTTTCACTATTCTTGGATAAGGGCACTTATTTGTAAAATAACCTACCTTTCCACAATTAAAACACTTAAAAGGCAATTTACCTTTGTACTTTCCAAAGCCCTTCTTTAGCTTTCTTACAGAATTGGATTCTTCATCAACAGATTCATCATATGATATTTTGCTAAGTTCGAATTCTTTGTTTTACTAATTCAAAGCAGCTTCCCTTTTTGATGCCTTCTCATGTTTGGTCCTCACTTCATAAGCAGTGAAGATTCCATGAAACTTGTCCATTGTTAAGGGTTCTAGATCCTTCATTTCTTCAATAGTAGAAACTTTAGCATCAAATCTGAGAGGCAATGATCTTAAAACTTTTTGCACAATGATTGAATCTTTAATCTCTCCTCCAAATCCCCTTATTGTGTTAACAATCTCATCCACTTGAAGGAAAAAGGTGGCAACATTTTCTTCTCTCATTTTGAGACTTTCAAACTGCCCTCCATGAGTTTGAAGTTTAGCTCTTTTGACCTTAAGGTCATCTCCTTCGTAGGTATTCTTCAATTTGTCATTTTGATTCCGATAATCCACACATAATTGCATTCTTCGCCTTTGCAGTTTATTTGTTGGCCCTCTTTGCTTCCTGGTTTGTTGGAAGAGTCGCTGGAGGTGTATAACCATTCACCACAAATTGCCAAATATCATATCCTAGAGCATTCAAATAGGTTTCCATCCTTATGCTCCAAAAAGCATAATTTGTTCCATCGAACAATGGTGCTTTCTTTGATGAGAAACCACATCCTTCTTGTCCTACCATGTGTGCTTATATAAGATCTTTCTTCAAGCGGTTAAGCTATGTTCTGAAGAAACCCGCTCTGATACCAACTAATGAGCACACGATTATACTAAGTAGGGGGTGAATCAATATTACCAAACTTCTACCAAAATAAATGTAAATAATCAATATACAAGATCTAACAAGTTACAACACAAGAACACCGAAATTTATGTGGAAACCATTGCAAGAGAAAACCACGGCATAATAATGCTTTTACTAATTACAATTTCGTAGGCACCAACCTGTAGGAGACACCAATCCCCTAGACTAAGCACCAACTCAGTGAGAGACACCAATCTCTCAATACAAGGCACCAACCTTGTCAAAATTGATGCACCATCCTCTTGCAAAAAGGAATCTTTGTGTTCTTGAAAAACTCTTCTCTTCAAATCTTTATTACGCAACTTCTATTTACACTCACCCTCTCTTCATACACTTGCTGGTGTTGTATATCTTCTAACACTCACACTTACAAATCTACTTGTGTTTTAATGATAAGACATTCTACACACCACACACTTGCTTCCACTCCCCTTCTCACTCTTCACTTATCTCACACTACTACTACCTTCTCCACTCCACACATTTATTTTTCATTTTGTATCCTTATGCCTCCATGAAGAGAGGCATCTCTTTGAATAGAGGCATCTCTCTAAAAAGACATAATATTTGATTAACCTTGATCACTGTGTCTGTAAACTAATTCTAGTTCATTTAATCTCTTACTAGATCGCTGCCTTATGAAAGATAATCATTGCTTTAAACCAATCGCTGCCTTTATAAGGTAATCGCTACCTCTCAACTCATTAATCACTGCCTTCCCTTTAAAAATGACCTTCATACCTTCAACAACTCCACATGAACATCAGGCATAAAAAGGAAAGTGCCAATCACACCCCAATTCCAAACTCTTATCTCTGTACTTGGCACATGTGGACATGAGACCAGCACTTGGCAAGACATGTACAAAAATCATTCAAACTTTGCAAATATCTATGAGGAATTGCATAGCAGTAAGACAATGTCATATTACTACTTACCAGATTAATTTTTGTATCATCTGGGACATTTTGTCCACCACATAAGACAGAAGCAAAAGCTGACATGGGAGGCTTACTTTAGTGAGGTTGCAAGTCATTTTGGAGTTGAAAGTCTCCCATTTTTTAAGCACTTTTTTTGGTCACATTTTTTATCAAATGTTGTAAAATTG
This sequence comes from Sequoia sempervirens, assembly GCA_007258455.2. NCBI lineage: Eukaryota > Viridiplantae > Streptophyta > Pinopsida > Cupressales > Cupressaceae > Sequoia > Sequoia sempervirens. Next base: position 119,512,748 of record VDFB02000363.1, on the reverse strand, counting down.
CTACCACCAAGTAGACAAGCAAGAAGCAATGAATGTACACTCCTTTGGCAGTACAACAATTCTCTTGGGAATCAATTTTCCATGGATTTTCCTTTCATGTTTACATGGTACTAAGCATGGTGATGATTGTGTCTATTTAGTTATTGATAGACACAACGATAGCTATTCTTACACTATGTTAATAGACTATCCCACATTTAAAAACAGCTCCATTATAATCTCAAAATGCATTATTTCACTCTGGACTACCATCTAACATTTTATTTAATCAAGACACAAGATTCTTGAGCAATTTTAATAAAAAATTTTGATTAATGATGGACACAAAGATCACAAACTCTGCTGCATTCCATCATAAAATTGATGGACAGGCACAAGTGGTTAATAAGATGACCATGCATCTTATCCAAATGTATGATACAAAGAAGCATCACACTTGGCAGCAAGGTTTTTCTTTGGTTGAGCATATAGCTAAAACAAAGCTTTGCACAACATCAGCCCATCTTAGGCTTCCGACTATTGGTACGTACTAATGTAGCTTATCTTGTGTCATGATCCATAGCAATGACTCATTTTATCACAAGGAAATTGACAAAGCTACAAAGTTCACTTAGCACATTCAGAATATTTAGCAGCCAATGCAAACCATTATGCAGAAGTCAAATGCTAAATATGAGCAACACTGTGATCAACTACAAACACCAAAAAACTTCAAGGTTAGTTATAGACTATGACTTCATTTGTAGAAGGATAGACTAACAAGAAACTTACCACAAGATACGGCATATTCAGTATCGTCCATACACTATTACTAAAGGGGTTAGAGATAATGCCTTCAAGACTAATCTTCTACCTTATCTTGATTTTGTACACAATTTTCAATGCATAGCTCTTCAACCGTTGCTTTCACCTTTGTTTGAATATAACAGATGTTGCAGGAGAACTTAATCTAACAATCATTAATCCTAATTGAAACATCCACATAGAAGCAGATCAAGTTAATGACACTGGAATCAAATGCACAAGATATCAATAGCCATGATCAACATCCAGTGCCAAACACCTTCAAGGTTGGTGACAATTTATGGCTTCATTTGCAAAGAAAAGATTTATAGAACCTTACCGCAAGATAAATTCACCTTCAGTATGGCCCACACACTACTACTAAGACAGTTGGAAATAACACCTTTGAGCTTAATCTTCCAACTTATCTTAGTTTGCATCCAGCTTCCAATACAGAACTCTTGCACCACTACTTTCCACATTTGTTTGGATACAAGTTTACAACAAATGTTACATAAGAGCTTCAGCAAAGAGAGGTCATACTTAATTACAGCACTTGGGCAGAAGACAATCAGATTAATGGCACCAAGATCAAAAACACAAAAAAATAAATATACATCTCTTTAGTAAATCATCAAAGCAAGTCAAGTTCTTTCCCAAGGGAGATGGTCAATCGAAGCTAAAATTAAAGACATAATATTTCCACAGTCCATAGCAATGCAAGTGAGTTGCTAGCAACTTTTCACATTGTTCCCACAACTTATTGCAATAGGGACCATTGCTTCTCAAGTAAGGGTAACTCATCCTAAGGACTGGCACTTTGATTAATTTACAATGCAACAATGATACTCTACACCATTTGTCATCTTTAGCACAGGATTTAGAACCTTTCAAAGAACATGCAAAATACCACTAAGCTCTATCTCCTCTTCATATATACCATGCAACTCAAAAGTGTCAGCCCTTTTTCATATAGTTATTTTGAAATGTTTATACTAAACAATAAATTGAGGAAGTAAACCAACACTTGGCAAATAGTGACCATTAGTTGTGTTGCTTTAGCTGCCACGATGTCCCTTTGCCTTGCACACTTGTATGTTAATATGACTATTGTTTGGGAGATGGCAGAGTAGCACAAAACAAACATCTCGTGGTATATATCTAACCCCTTGGATCTTGTAAAGAAACTTTGCATAGTATACTCTGAAATTTAGAGTCCAAATGTGGTGTCTTGTTGCTCTTGAATTCTTCTTTTCCAAATAGTACTCAAATGTGATATTTGCACTCCATCAGTCTTTGATTTGTGTCTGTTCAGAACACTTTCTGAATCCATTTTGAATGTGTTGTCCCCCAAGCACACCAGGACCTTGGATAACATGTGCTTGCTATTTACAGTCAATTGTTCGGACATTTCTATTAGCTTATTGAGCTTACCTTCACTTGAGCTTATATTATTAATAGGTGAATCTAATAATTCAAGTTTAACATTCGCACAGAGTTATATAATTGATATAGATTTTTGCCATTTTGATTATAAAACTGTTTGATTCTTTAATTTTTATTTATGCTCCATTGATGCTAATAAAAATTAGTGATCTGTGTGTCTCCACATCTATTTTGAAAATTATTTAGAACTAGAAAAACAAATTTTAAGTTAATATCCCTATTTCACCATAGTTCAAAGAATTTAGATTAGGTAACCTGTACCAAACCCAGATAAAAGAGGGTTTAAAACTACTTATTGTTGCCACGCACAATTCGTGTGTTCTACAAAGAATAGTAATGTTTTGAATCCCGGGATGTATTGTAAAATCACTGCCCTTCAAAAAATGTATCTAGCAGTTTTAGCACATCAGTACATACAGATTCTCACTTCTAAATTTGTCAACACCTTCCCCTTTCATTATATGCATTTCAATATGTGCATAAGTAAGTGGAGAGGAAGGGGTTTTAACAATTCTAACATATCAATGTTCTAAAGCCCAAAAAGTAAAGAAGTGATCTCCTTCCTTGAGAACATCTGTTCTTGGAGATTTAGACAAATAGAGATGCTCTCTATACCGGATAATTTCAAGAATATGTAACACTCTAATGAATGAAATAAACATATTATTATGTAGACAAGAACTGAATGAGTCAACAAATCAATAACTATTGACTTTAAGCCAAACAGACCAAGAGTTAGAAATCTTACAGGAAGAATTTGAGGCACCTCCATGAAAATTGCCCAATGATCCCACACCATAATCAACAAGTTGTCTGCGTGCTTCTAGCTCTTTTTGTATCATCTTTCCATATCCTCCTCTACGTGAACTAGGAATTAAGGAAAGAAGTAATCATACTAATGTTTGCATAGCTATTTATTGAACATTTATTTCATTATTATCCACAAACAGCTGTCAACTGACAACAATTCAATTAATGCTAATTATTATCAATGTATTAGACCATCACAGAATTTATCTGTATTAGAAATCATCCATACTAATGATGATTTAAAGGCTACCGCATAACATTAACTTGATTTATTAATCTTCTGTTGTTTCTTGATTTCCAAATTACTTAGACCGTCCTATTTTTGTTAAATTGCTAATCCACCTGAAATAATGTTATAAAATAGAAGATAATATTAACTTTAAGAGTCCTATAAAGATTTAAGATTTATATATAAGTGTTTTAAAAATCAAGCACTTTAAAATTCCAAAAATAGTGAAATCAATCTTGTAGTTGCACATTTAAGCAAAAACAGGTGTTCCTCCAAGTTTCCAAGACAAGGGATGCAGGAATATGGGAACACAATTTTAGGGACAGAAAAATATTTCCGAAATTTTAGGGACAGCAGGGGGTGGCAAGTGGATGGCTACTAACATAAATCAAACAAACTAAAAGCAGCTGAAATTTTAAAAAATAAATACGATGTGCTGAAATTGCAATGACAATCTTCTCCCTTTTAGCTTTTTATGGATGTTTGACATTTTTTTTTATGTTTTATGCACCAAATGGAGCAGGCTGGTCACTCTTGGAAGAAGGGAGCATCTATTCCGAGTTCACAAGACCCCGGGACATATGTGACATTGGAGACATCACCTGGACCCACAGGAATGTGTCCCCATGAAACATTGTTAAAATCTAAAAGGATAGTAAAACTTGAATACAAAAGGCTTGAATTGAAACTGAATAGGTGGTAAAGGTCTGCCATGTAAATGCACATAAGCATGTTCCAACTAATTACCACCGGACATATATAATTCATCTGTAAATCCTAGTCCATGATGATTTACAGAATTTCACAAACATAAACCTTTTCAGACATCAAAGATTCTAATACATTAAAACATTGCTGTAGAATGGCAGCCCCTAAAGGAGTCTCCAACATCTTGTTTGAGAGGGACTCCAGAGAAGTAGATTTTACCTACTGATTGATGATATCACCAGAATGGCAAAGCCACATCTAAACAAATTACCTAAAGCAATTACAATATATTGAAATTCACCACCATACAATAAATTGTAGAAATAAAACCATAGTTACAAAATTCATGATTTAACACAATAAATTGCCACTCAACCTGAAAACCAATTTTTTCAATTAAAAAATCAGAGTATTTTGAAAAATTGTGTTCAATGAGTCTGACTGTCAAATTGCAATTTTATATCACAATTAAATCATGATTTTCAGCCCTACAGGATTTTTTGGTTTTTTCCCTCATTGTGCAGCCAATTTCAGAAATTTTCAATGTGTCTTTGGGAAAATTACATCAACCAAACAGAATTCCATCGCATGGCTAAGTTTTTCAAATCAACATCACATGTTCTACAGTTTGACCATATATTTTTCAGCCTCTAAATGCCCCTATTGTAAATATTACTTCATCTTAATTTATAAATATCTGCAGCAGTAGTAAAAGCTAAACCCTGACTTTTGCAGGTTTTGCAGTTAGGGTTAGGGTTTTCTGTTTTCAAATATAAAAAAACCATGGAAAAAACTAGGGGTGAGTGTTAGGGTTAAGCTGTGATATGTTTTTATTAAACCCTAACCCTAATCCTAAGTTTCAGGGTGTGGGGTTAATGTATTTTACTAACAAAAAACTCTAGTTTTTTTAGGGCTTAAGAGTAAATAGTTAAGTAAATCAAAACCCTAAACCTAAAAGGTTCGTCTAAGGCCTAGATATTGGAGTGGTAGCACCCCTCACTTCACTAGACCCATTATAGAGAATCTAGCTAATAACAATAGAACATCGTATGAAGAAAGAAAGAAAATAATTGTTGGAAAAATTACCTGTAGTTTTCTTATTACACCAATCTCTATTTCCCCCAAATATACTTTTGGAGTATTACTTCCCAAGGTACAAGAGGGTAATCTTGCCGGATGTTTTGTTCAATCCACTATAGAGGAGTTTCAAGACCAAATTTTTGTTTTCTTATGTATATTGGATTTCTTAAAAATGCTTTTAGTGCTTTGCAACATAATAAACATTTACAATATTGCATAATTGCTAATTACTAGAGTTTTTTGTTAATTGAATATGCCCTAATCTTAACCCTAACCCTAAACCTTGAACAATTTAAGAGTTTTGGGTTACAGTTATGGTATACTCACTAACTCAAAAAAGCCCTAATCCTAACTCTAAACCTTAAATTAAATACCTTGGCCCTAAACTTTGAAAGAAAAGTTATGGTCTACATTAAGTACGTCGTAACCTTGAATAATTTAAGGGTTTAGAATAATGATTATAGCATATTCACTAACTCAAAAAAGCCCTGGCTCTAAAACAAAAAACCTTAACCCTAAACCCTAAAAGAAAATATAGGGTTTAGGTTAAAGATGCCCTAACTCTAACCCTAATTTATTGATTAGGGTTTTCATTTTAGGGTTGAGTCAAGTTTAGGGTTTTTGACTTGGTAAGTGTGCCATAAGAATAACCTTAAACCCTTCAATTATTCAAGGTTTAGGGTTAGGGTTAGAAACAGGGCATACTTAACTAACAAAAAACCCTAATAATTAGCAATTGTGAACATTGTAAATATTTATTTTGTTGTCAAGTACTAAAATCATTTGCAGAATATCCAATATACATAACAACAAAAAAAAATGGTTCTTAAGCCTATCTATGGTGCACCAAACACAACATTCAATAAAGATTACCCTCTTGTACCATGGGAAGTAAAACTCCAAAGGTATATTTGAGGATTATCGAGAATTGAGTAATAAAAAACTATAGATAATTTTGCCAACTATTATCTTCTCTTTCCACATTTGTTGATCTATCATTATTGATTATATTCCCCATAAAGAGTTGAGTAAAATGAGGGGTGCTACTACTCCAATACCCAAGCCTCAAACAAGCCTAAGAGTTGAGATCTTTTTGTACCATTTGTTTCAACGTTGCGATACTCTCCCAAACCACTCTATTTTCATGTACATCTCTACTTTCATGTATCACAAGGTACATTAAAAGGCTTCAAATATTAAGAGCATTGCTCTTTTCTACCATCACTCTTCCACCCACCTTTGGGAATAGGGAGGTGTTGTATATTGGATAGTTTGGCATTAGAGATATAAGTATATCAAAAGGCAAGAATGTAGGTTGGTGTTATAAAGGTTTCTTCTAGGAGTAGTAGAATAAAAGTTAAAACCTTGAAATATTTGAAAGCCTAAATCTAATTCTTTTTGCAAATTTAGTCATCATGCCAAGTGAAATAGACTTTGCATGGACACATGGCATGTTGGTCAAGGGTACAAGTAAAGTAAAATGCAAATTTTGCAGGCTTGTATACAATGGAAGCATTATTTTGCTTCAAATGGCATTTATCACAGCAATCGAAGTATGATGTCAAGCATTGCAAAAAGTGTCCTACAAATGTCACCCATTAAGTGCAATAGGCTCTTTTGACAAATTCAAAGGTATACAAGTTGGATCAAACTCTTTAGAGGCCAAAGTTGATTTTTTTTATGAGTCAAAACTACCATAGAAAAATGGGAAAAAAGCTCAATCTAAACCTAGCTCTACAACTTGTGGGTTAAACATGGGGAAAAATATTAATGTCTTCTTTACACAGTATTATAATAGGATAACAACCCACTTTAATGACTTCAAGGTGAACAAATGTTCATGAACAAACAAAGAAGGCCATTGACGATTTTTGGTATTATTCTCCTTTGTCATTCAATGTTGTTAAGTCTCCATACTAACAAAATATGGTGAATGCCATTCCAGTTGCAAGTCTTGAGTGCAAAGTCCCATCATATGAGGCTTTCAAATCTAATATGTTGAAGGAAGCAAATAAAAGATGTGAGCAATGATATTGAACATTACAAGAAGTGGACAAAGAATAGATGCACAATCATGTCAAATTGATGAATAAATAGAAAGAACCATACTCTACTTCCTTGGCACATTTGATATTGACACAATCTTCCTAAAATCCATGGATGCATCAAATATAATTAAATATGAGGCATTGTTCAAACTATTTGATGAGGTGATCATTAAGGTAGGACCACAATGTGGTCCAATTTATTACAAATAATGGTGTTGCTTGTATTGTTTTTGGGAGACTTTTGATGGAGAAGTATCCTACTATGTTTTGAAGCCCATGAGTCACACACAACCTAAGCCTAAAGGACATTGGAAAATTTTAATGGGTTAAGGATGTATTGCAAAGGGCCTGCAAAAGTACCAATTTTATATACATTCACACGAAGTTGTTGAACGTGATTCACACCCCTATAGAGAGCAAGAAACTTCTTCGACCAAGGGTGACAAGATTTGCCACCCACTTCCTTGCATTGCAAATTCTATGTTCATAGTATTAAAATTAATAGAGCAATCGAATGAATCAACTTCATTATGCAATGAGATTATACACATACAATGACAGTGAACAAAGTGCTTGAAATACCACTCACGCAATTCACAATGGATAACAGAAATCACACGTATTAAAACAATCCAAATACATACAATAACAAATATTAAAACTACCTATCTACGTGGATAATGATGGAATACCCAACATTCCCCCCTTATTGCATCACTTCTTTAAAGTACTAGTGAGAGAATCCTGAAATGTTTCAAACTTCACACATGCAAGAGGCTTGGGGAAGATATCAGCACGTTGATCCTGTGTTGAGCAATATTGAAGCTGAATGTTGTTTTGTTGAACATGTTCTCGTATGAAGTGACAATCCACTTCAATATGCTTAGTCCACTCATGAAATACTAGATTACGAACAAGCTTGAGAACACTCTAATTGTCACAGTAGAGGACTATAGGTTGGTTCAATGGTACCCCCAATCCTTCTAATATGTGACGCAACCAAACTGCTTCACACACTACTGCACCTGCTACACGATATTCTGCCTCTGTTGAGGAACGAGCAACTGTGGCTTGCTTCTTGCTTCCCCAAGAAATAGGTCCTGAACCAAGGAAGAAAACAAATCCAAAAGTGGATTTTCTATCATCAACTGAACCTACATAATCTACATCTGTATACCCTGTCAAGAAGAATTGATCATTCTTTTTATATTCCAAACCATGATTCATTGTACCATGTATATACCTTAAGACCCTTTTTGCTGCTTTCCAATGACACATCTTTGGTTCTTGCATGAATCTTGAGAGATAATTAACAACAAAACTGATATCTGGTCTAGTATAAGTCAAGTAAATCAATCCTCCAATCATTTGTCGATAGAGAGTTGCATTCACCTAAGGAGAAGACTCAGAAACAGATAACTACAAACCTGATTCCATAGATGTAGACATGGGTTTGGAATCCATCATTCTGAATTTCTCAAGCAATGTCTTGGAATATTTCCTTTGAGATACAAAGATATGATGATTTGTTTGCCATACCTCTAAGCTGAGACAATAGTGCAATAGCCCGAGATCTGTCATATCAAATGTCTTCTTGAGATCAATCTTGGATGTTTCAACCATTGCTTCTGAGCTGCCTATGATAACCAAGTCATCAACATATACAATAATTATCACAATATCCCCCCCTTGATCCTTGAGGTAGACATTTGGATCATATGGATACCTAGTGAAACCATGTTGTAGCAAGAGTTCATCAATTTTAATATACCAAGCTCTAGGACCCTGTTTGAGACCATATAGGGACTTAATGAGTTTCCATACCTTTTCTTCTTTACTAGGTGCAATATATCCCTCTGGTTGGGTCATACAGACCTCTTCTTTAAAGTCTCCATTAAGAAAAGCACTTTTAAAATCCATTTGGTATAGTTTCCATCCAAATTGGGCAGCTAAAGCAAAAATCATTCTAATGGTTTTTATCTTTGCAGTGGGAGCAAATGTTTCCTCATAGTCTATCCCTTCTTTCTGAGCATAACCCTTGGCTACAAGTCTAGCCTTATGCTTATCTATACTACCATCTATTTTATACTTAGTTTTAAAAATCCATTTACAACCAATTGCTTTCTTACCAAGGTAGATGAACAAGCTCCCAAGTGTTGTTTCTCATCAGAGATTGATACTCTACATCCATAGCCTCTTTCCAAGGCTTTGATTCTAGTGCTTCTTGAACATTACATGGCTCAAAATTTTCAAGAACTGTAGTCATTAGAGCTAATTTTACCTCATTGCGAGCCATGCTGCGAGTCCTTGGACCTAAACTAGAAGTGTCTGGGACTCCATCTAGCTTTGCATCTCGAATGGTACTAGTATACCACTTTGGTAATGGTTTTGTGACATTGGTGGGTGTTGACTAATTATCAATGTTCCCATCATTTTTACCATCCATGTTGAACATAGAAGCACTATCTATAGTGGGTGATGAAGTGGAAGGAGAACTTGACTCACTCTTCTCATCAAAAATTACATCCCTAGTAATGTAAATCTTCTTTGTATTTGGATCCATAAGGCGATATGCCTTGGATTCATTACTATATCCTAGAAGAATACATTTCATTGATTTTTCATCTAGCTTCTTCCTTTTTTGTTTAGGAACGTGCATATAGGCAATGCATCCAAACACACGAAGATGAGAGATAGAAGGCTTTACCCCTGTCCACGATTCTTCTGGAGTGATGCCATCAAGAGCTTTGGTTGGTGCACGATTCAAAAGATAAACTGTTGTGTGAACAGCTTCAGCCCAATATGCATGCTCTAGTTGAGAATCTTTCAACATACTTCGGATCATCTCCACGATGACGCAATTTCTTCGTTCTGCAACACCATTTTGCTAAGGTGTGTATGCTGCAGTCAATTGGCGTTGAATTCCATTTCCTTTCAGATATGTGGAGAATGTTGTGCTAGTGTATTCCCCCCCTCGATCTAAGTGGAGGACACGAATACAGTGATTCGTATGTTTCTCCCCTTGAGTGCGAAATTCTTTGAAATATGATAGAGCTTCATCTTTATGCTGCAAGCAATATACCCACATTTTCCTTGTATGATCATCAATAAACAGCTGAAACTACTTGTAGCCATTGTGACTAGGTGGCATAGGCCCGCACAGATTGATAGGCACTAGCTGCAAAGGTTGGCTTGCACGATGCTCACTAGGATAGAAGGGTGCTCTATGTTGTTTTCTAGCAATACAACTAGAAAAAATAGCACTTGATATCTCAAGTGAGGGAAGCCCTTTGACCATGCATTTCTTACTAAGTGAACAAAGTCCTGGCATGTACAAGACATTAGTAATCCTACAACGATTAATGCCAAACCTCAAAGAGATGTCACCAATACCTTTGATTTCATGAGTGATATCATATCCATGATGGGGTTTCAATGTGAGAAACCACTCCTTCTGACCAGTCATGTGCTTTGTAGCACCTGAGTCCACATAAGATATTGATGTTAATTGCGAACCATCTTCTAAAGTGTGAACTAAAAGCACGTATTCCTCATCTGGAGAATCTTTTGCTTCAGCAACATTGCATTGTTGTTTTTGTTTGGTCTTTTGCTCCCATTGTGGTTTGCCACTTTGAAGTGGCTTCTTTGGATGTGGTTTGTTGGATGATCCTTTGTTGAAGGAATTGTACCAATAATTTTTCACATCATGTCCAACTCTTTCACATATTAGACACTGCTTCATAGGCTTCTTGCCTTTATGATGAGTGGTCATGGCATGATCCTCCTCCTCATGTTCATGCGTTAAAGATTCTTCTTTTTGGAGTAGATTCACAAACTTCTCAAAAGTGGGTGTCATCTCTGTGACATTCAAAGTCGCCACAAAAAATTTATACCTCAAAGGTAGTAGTGCTCGTAGAACAATAGGCACCAACACTGCATCATCAATTGTTTCTCCCAATACTTGTAAGGAGGCTCTCAATTCTGCAATCCTTTTGAGAAAGGATTCCAAATGTTCTCCATTCTTCATCTTCAGGCTATGTAGCTGACTCTGCAAATTCAGGATCTGATTCTAATTCTTCGCCTCATACACCATCTTAAGCTTGTCCTATGCATCTTTAGTTGTGGACAAGTTGCAAATAAAGGGCTAGACATCATCAGACACACTGAACAAAATGATCAATTTCACCTTTCTATCGGCTTGATCAAATTTCTTCTGTTCATCAATATCTGTCTTGTGACGTGTTCTAGTTCCACTGACCACATCCCAAACTTCTTCAAACTCGAGTTGAGTTTTGAGTTTGGTCTTCCAAGCAGAATAATTATTTCCGCGTAGTAGTTGAGAGTCTGGAAGAAGAAATTTTGGAGAACTTCCTGCCATGTTACTAGTTGGATATAGAATCTATTTTGTTTTACTTCTCAGTACTCAAATTAGCAAATTGCCATAGAGGAGAAAAGAATATAGAATAAGCTTACAATAGATCATTTGGAAGCTCATTTAATGAAGTTGTTGGCACTCATATATAACATTTGGACATGAATTTATGAAACTAATAGATCCCAAGAATATTATCATGTGACTAGTATGGTCATAAGGAAAAATACACACACCCAACACTTAGATTTCAATTACATCTTAAAAGAAAAACTGCAACACCCAAACAGACACTCTCTTACCGATCTTGTCACGGCGAACCTTTGGAATATCAACCAAAATGGACCCAGCCTTCAAAATGCTTAGAGAGTCTTGAGATATTGCCGCCACAATCCAAACATACCCACGGCTCCTCTAAAATATACGTCAGCTATAAGGTACAGCATCCAACGCATCCAACACAATGAGAAGGTCGGGGAATACAAACAAATTTGATGGCACAAGTTGAATGCTAATGGAGGTGAAAAAAACGCAAACCAAGGAGAGCTCCTTGTTGTGGAAATCATGCCATAGATCACGATCATGCCCCGATTTTGCACAATGCAATGTCAACAAATGAACTCGCACAAGCTAATGATCGGATATGAATAAGTTGATGAAACAATAGACTCCTCCACGTCTTATGATATCTAACCAGACTCTCACGTTTGACTCCAAGCAAGAAGATGACTATCTATTCAAGCAACTCGGGCCTGAGAACAGTGATGAGAGAACTCCAGACTAATATAACAACTTGCCCCAATAAATTATCTCTCCATCGTTGTCGAGCGAGAGGACTGGTTGGGTCAAGAATTGTGGAGTTCGGTGATAAAATTGAGACAGGAGGTGCAACAACGCCCAATGGATATAAGCGAGCCCTCCTAAAATAAAATCGACCCCTGCCAATTACTATCCCATCGAAGCAAAACCCACCGAGCCACTGATGTGAGAGATCAGTGAAGGTGAATGGCACAAATGCAGTCTAATTTCTTTGATGAATCCTCATGCCACAGGTGACATAGCCTTTGATCAACCAGAAACTCTGTGCGGCTTTCACCATCGAAGTCACGAACTAAGGCCTACATAGTAACGGCAACACCCCGTGGAAATTGAAGAAGAAAGCCGATCTAAATAGACCGAGAAAGGCCAACCATGACCAAAACACATGATAATGTCGTTGAGCTCATGTAAGGAAAAACTCAACAATAGGCACAAAATCCTATGTGCTCTGAATACCATATTAAAATTTACAGAGCAATCGAATGAATCAACTTCATTATGCAACGAGATTATATACATACAATGACGGTGAAGTGCTTGAAATAGCACTCACACAATTCACAATGGATAACAGAAATCACAAGTATTAAAACAATCCAAATACATACAATAACAAATATTAAAACTACCTATCTACATGGACAATGATGGAATACCCAACACATAGAATATAAATTTGAAATGAATGTTTTAAACAAGTGGGTGGAGTTTAGTGGATGGATGACAAAAACAATGGCAAACTACAATTTTTCAGCAAGTTTTTAGTACGATACAAAATAGGTTATCCAAATTTTAGAGCCTTTGATCAAAGTTTTGAGACTAATCAATGGGGATTTGTCCCCCATCCTCGTTTGAGGCCATGTATAGGATGAAAGAGGCTATCAACAATATGATGGAAAATAACAAGGACACGTACATACTACTATCGGAGATAATCAATGATAGATGGGACCAACAAATGCATTTCCCTCTCCATGTCACTTGATACTATCTCAATCCATCATTGTTCTACAGCACTCCACTTGGAGACAATATATAAGTCATAGAGAGCCTCTTCAAATGCATTAGAGATTATTGCCTAGTATAGAAGAGCTACATGCAACTATGAGAGAGTTTCCAATATATAAGTAGGCAAGAGATTTTCTCTCCAAAAAATTTTGTTGTAGAAAGTAGGACCACCTTCAAATCAAGTATACTACAGAAACTTCTGACAATTTCTCTAAATTGTACATATATACATTATGTTAGTTTTTTGTAGTTGTTGCTTGGCAGCTGTTCTTCAGCTCAATGCACTCATCTTTTTATTTTTTCCTATCTTCAGTTGGGCACAAATCTCTTATAATTTTTGTACAAGCATGTTGTTTGCTTTCCTTATATCTAGATTGGATTCTAAATTCTGAGAAAAGTTTTTGTTATAATTTAGAACAAGGCACTTTTCTCCTTTAGTTGCTTTTTTTCTATAGATTTTTTACCTTTTTTTCCTCCTAGCCTAAGTGCTCAACTAAGATGGGGATTTTAATTGTAAACCCTAGAGTTCTCTTGTTCTATAAAAGAGACCTAGGGCACACCACTATAATAAAAGAGAGAGAGAGAGAGAGAGCACTGAAAGTGCATATTTGAGTGTTGAACTAGTGGTGTAATTCTTTCAGTTCTAATAAAATGATAGATACAATTTTGAGAGATTAGATTTGTGAGTTATTGTGGTTCATATTTTCAAAAGTATTTGTTTGTAAATCTATTGTTCTGATTGGAGTTTTTGTTTTAAGCTACTTTGCAGATAGAGTTTAAATTTCTAAGTGCAAACTCTGCTTGCCATGTTTTTAATTTTTTGGCTAAATCGTATTAAGTTTTGACTACATCATTCATGATAGAATCTTGATAAAAATCATGTTTTTTCAGCACAACAATGGGCTTTTTTTTGGCAAGAAAGCAAAATACCTTCAATGGATGGTGATGCACAATTTGGGACAGTTTCCTTTGCTTGTGGGCACAAAGTGTGTTTGAACACATTCATTCAAAGAAACATAATCATTTGACTCAGCAATGGATAAATGATTTGGTGTTTGTTCACCACAACCTCTGCCTTATGTTGAAAAAAGCTCAAGGTTAGAAAAAAACTTGCAATTATAATTCTAAATTCTAATTATTGTTTTGTTTCATTTTCAAATACTAATTTCTATATTTTCTAAACTTATTTTGTGTACCTCACTAACGTGTGCATTCAATTTGATAACACCAAGTAGTGTCAAGGAAGATGAACTGATTGAACTTTGATTAGATCAATCCAAATTCCAAATGGATCACAAAGGATGACGAGAAGCCACTTTCTAATGAGGAAAACAAATGCAAATGCACAAAAGTCTATTAGCAATAACTTGCTACTTTTAATCAAATGCAAAAATGAATAGGATACATAGGATGTTAAAAATAGCAAGACAAGGAGTGGAGATTTCTACGACCAAAATGGGGTAAACACATCAAACTGGTTTTACTGCAATATGCAATTATCTGGCATCTTCCTCTAGTGTGAAGGATTGAGTGCATATATGCACAATGTTACCACAAGACAAACCAAGAAGATTAAAAAATTCATTTCCCTAAACCATTTGAACTTCCAATCGCTCAATAGTTAAGATTCTTGTGGCTAGAGGGGAAGTTTGTTGAAGACGCCATGTATAACGAATTGTTGACTATGTTAGGAGGCACACACAACTATACTTATTCATTCATGATGACATGAGATGGAACAAGGGGCTTGGATGGGGTCATGTGCAATGCACACAATTACACAATGACCTATTGTTGAATTAATATATAGCATCGATCAGATTCTCACAACTCTTATTCGATCTATCTATTATTAATATTATCATATGAGTATTGTGAAGTTCGATTATTTATCGAATCTTGCAATAATGAATATGGATCTAACTAAAAGTTAATTGTGTTAACTATTTTAGTTTATACGTACTTAAAGGGACACGTCCTCTCATGAGACGTGTCTCATCCAAGAGTCACCTCTTGCGTATATCTGTGAGATCCGTCTTTCCTTTGCAGATAATTGAAATTATTAATTAATCTGCATTATATCTTCAGATCAGAAGTTCGTTCTTCCTTTCTATATTTGTTACGTCCTCCTTTTTGTGTTTTAGATTTTGTTTTAGCATACTCATAGGTATAAAAGTCGAATCCTTTCTATTCAGATTTGATTACAATAACATGGTATCAGAGCTACGTTGTGTGAATCCAAATCAAATCTAAATATCAGACATACCACAAGGAGAGTAGTAGGAGATAATGCCAGAAAGGAGACACGGACTTGAACAGGGAAAGATAAGAAGTGAAGCGGCGATTCCAGAAAGAGCTATGTCCATGATCCAGAAATGCTATCAATTCATTCTTAGATCATGGGACATATAAAAGATTGAGGACCGAATATAATCATCCCTGAGAAGGACGTCGATGCATCACAGAGGTCACGACAATATAGCAAGATCGATATCATTTACCTTGCTTGACTTCTCTAGAGTTCAGTATATCGCTGCTAGATATAAAAACGACCATATCACTTCACAGAGTTTCATTATAAATCTCCTATCAGAAGTTACTGCCCTGCAAACTGGAATCTACTGAAATATTTTAGTGGTAGTAAGCAATTTGAATAAGTAAAGAACTCACCGCGACATCACACAGTTAAAGATCAGGAGTGCACCATTCTGATATCTTTTAAAGTCTCAATTATTGGCATATCCTTGATATCTTTATCTATTAAATTGAAGGGAAATATTCAAGTTAATTATAAGGGATGTCACAATGGTATCAGAGAGACGCTAGCTAGAGCCGGAGGCTCTACTTGGATGGCGTGAATCTTGTCTATCGATGATTATCCTGAAAGCAACAAGGAAGATCAAATGAATACTCGTGGGTTGAGATGGATCAAGCATCAACCAGAGGAATGGACCTGAAATTATTCTGAGAGATCAAGTGTCTATTTTATGTGCATTGGAGAGGCTCCATGCTAAGAGTCTAAAGCTTCTCTATGTAAGAATTTAGAGGAAGTGTATCGATGACATTGAACATCTTTATGTCATTGCAGGAGACTTCTAATAACCATTATCTCTGTTCTGGACGTTGTCCTTCTTGTTGATATATTAACCCAATATCGGGTCTATTACGAAGGTAACCTGGGACGGCTTCGATACCCAGAATCATAACAAGATAAGTATTTCACTTTTGTCTTGCGTGTTGTATAAAAGATAGGTTGGAAATTACTCTGTTTCTGAGTTAAGATGGGCCTGTGAGAGGAGAAACAATTTTTTGTGCAATGTGAAGGATTTGTTGTTTCTGTAAGTTGTTATGAGCAGAGCTCAGGAAGCGTTCAAGTGCAGCACTTAAGGAGTGTTTGACTCTTAGCGAGATAAGTATTCTTTGTTTGAAACCCCTTTCTATTTGGATCTTGTAATTAAAGAGAGATAGTAGTTTCTCTTGAAATTGTATTCACTAACATAAGATCCTTTGAAGATTTCATTTATTCTTTGCAAGTCATTCTTTTGAAGATCTCTAAGTGTGACTCTGAGATGAAAAAGAGAACTGCATTTTTGATAGGTTGTTCATATCGATGCATGAACTATGTTTGAGCCTTGACTCTTCGAGAGAGTTGGTTATACATGTGAACTGCATAACGCATTTAAAAAATTTGCAGTTGTTCAGATTGTCCTTTGCTGTGTTGAGTTTAGCACTCTCGAGAGGAGTAAAAGTTGGAAGAAAGAGTTATATAAAAATCCAATAAAGATAAGTTACTTTATTCCTTCATTCTAATTCTTTGATATATTTATGTTATAGGTTCATGTATTCATGATATAACCTTAGATAGTAAATTCTAGCCTTGATATTTCTTTGGATACTTATAAACAGTTAGTAATCTCTCTCTAAAATGCTTCCATGACAGATCTAAGAGTAGAAGGTGTTGAGAGATTGCTTAGTGATGAAAAGCCTAAGGCATCTTGTGAGGAAATCATGCCAACCAAAGAAATGATCAAGCAGACATAGGACTGAGTTGGTGGCTAGAGGGAGTTCACCTCCAGAAGTCATTTTTCAATCTTTGAAGCAGGGATCAAAAAGGGAGTTTTGTAACTCACTAAGAAGAAGTGAAGATTGTTGTATTGCAAGGATAGGTGCTAAACTCTTAGAGGATCTCTTCAACTGTTGAGATCAGAATTGCTCAAGATTGTCTTCTGGATTTGTCATTGGTAGCCCCGCAAACCTATTCAGAATAGTGAGATCTGGGATGAGATCAAGGAGTACTATCCTTAACTCTCTACAGTATCTGAGGTGTGCACTGGAAAACATTTATCTAAGTCGAAGTGTTGCAGGCAATCTTGGACGAAGAGGTCAGAAGGTTGATGCAAGTGCTTGAAGATTCAGAGGGAGCCTGTTGAGCTTGAAGAAGATGGTAATCTTGTTGCAGCAAAGCATGTCCTGAGATACTTGTGTGTCACAATTGGATATGGATTGAAATATTCTTCAGTTTAGGATCGGCTATGATATCTTGGATTTGTAGAAAACAGTCTTCAGTAGCTCAAAGCTCGACTGAAGTTGAATACATTGCAGCCTCTATGGGGGCAAGATAAGCAATATGGCTCCGGAAATTGCTTGTGGTGAGCCCTTGAATCCTACTATTATGTATTGTGATAATCAAAGTTGCATCAAACTCTCTGCAAATCTAGTATTCCATGATAGATCTAAGCACATTGAGATCCCCTAACATTATGTAAGAGACATGGTGGAAAGGAAAGTGATCCAGGTGGAGTATGTTAGTACAAATGATCAAACTGCAGACATTCTCACCAAACCTCTCTCCCGCATCAAGGTAGAGCACTTCAGGAAGAAACTTGGTATGGTTGAAATGTAATTTGATTTATGTTGAAATTCAAATTGTTTATATAAGTTGTACTAATATATATAAAGATGTTTTATGTGTAAACTCTTTTGTCATGTGTGTGACTCCATGACCTTATGGGCCTACTCCCCTGTGTACATTATTGAAAGGTGACGATCTTTCTAATAATGAAACACTTGTATGTGACATTGTAAAGTGACAACTCTACAATGATAAGTTAAACTATCATGATAGATATCATGTGACTTGCTATCTGTGAACATGTCATGATAGTGTCTCTTGGACACTTTGATGGATATCATGAGACTTGATATCATTTGAAGATCATTGTGATCCTAAAGAGATAAATCATGGTGGATGATTATATATCCGTGGATATGCCATGAATTATTATGGTAGACATCGTGTGACTCGATGTCAGTGCACATACCATAATGAAGATGTGATTATGAAGAATGTCATGTGACTTGACAATCTTGGGATAACATATCTTCGATATCACGTGTGAAGGTGATATCCCTACTTATTTGATTTGTAATATCTTCTCTAGCTAAGAGGGAGTGTTGAATTAATATATAGCATCGATCAGATTCTTACAACTCTTATTCGATCTGTCTATTATTAATATTATCATATGAGTATTGTGAAGTTCGATTATTTATCGAATCTTGCAATAATGAATATGGATCTAACTAAAAGTTAATTGTGTTAACTATTTTAGTTTATACGTACTTAAAGGGACACGTCCCATGAGTGGACGTGTCTCCACCTTGTGGAGACACGTCCCATGAGTGGACGTGTCTCCACCTTGTGGAGACACGTCCTCTCATGAGACGTGTCTCATCCAAGAGTCACCTCTTGCGTATATCTATGAGATCCGTCTTTCCTTTGCAGATAATCGAAATTATTAATTAATCTGCATTATATCTTCAGATCAGAAGTTCGTTCTTCCTGTCTATTTTTGTTACGTCCTCCTTTCTGTGTTTTAGATTTTGTTTTAGCATACTCATAGGTATAAAAGTCGAATCCTTTCTATTCAGATTTGATTACAATAACACCTATGCACAAAGCATGCAAGTTTTTGATGAGTGCACAGTAGCACAGAAGGATGTCAAGGTGCGTACATGGTTCTCTAAGGCTTCGGTTGCACACAAATCATTCACCCTTTCTTGGGAAGCAATCATCCTGATCACATCTTTGGCGAGTTGTGGAGACTAAAAACAAAGCTATTAAAGATTGCACCACTTTACCTAATATGTATACTACCTTACCTTAGACACTCTAAACAAATTATGTCAACCTTGGCAAATGCATGTTGTTGTTGTCTAAATGCTTTCATCTCACACGACTATGTACAAGCGCTTAAGATTTAAGTTTGAAGGATGTTAAGTTGATGATGACTCAAGAAGAGAAGTAACATATGGCTTAAGGAGCTCCAAAACGAATGTAAGATGCAATCCCAAGTATTGTGAGAGACCAAAAACAAAAGTCATTCTCACCAACTATGCACAAAATGGTGTATGGACCATAGTGCAGAGATGTCATCTTCCAATGTGGACCCTTAAAGCATTCCTTCTAAAGATGCAACCAAAATTTGTCACCAACCTTAAATAGTGAGATGCACATTACATACCAAGGGAGCTTTTGTACTTTTGTTGTCAATGCAAGAGCACCTATCACAACACTCTAAGTGTGCTGCAAAAAATTATTTGCTTTCTCCACTTCCCATTCCTATGTATGGAACTCCCTCATGAGGTGGTGAGCAGTAGGATGTCCAAGGGTATCACAAATTGAAACCCGAGGCATGTCTAGAATGGACTATGCCACATAGAACTACGCAGATCTCTATTGTAGATATAGGTTGTCATCCCAAGAGTGCAAATGTAGATGCACAAAAGATGTAAAAGTTCTTGATTAACCACCTTTGTTTGCCCATCTAGTTGTTTTTCTATAGATGAATGATTGTGGACTAATCCAATTGTGTATCCAATCTCTCCCACAAAGATTAGCAAAAAGTGTTGACAAATCTTGGGTTATAAATAGACACAATAGATGTGGGTAGTCTAAAATGAACCCAAACATGATTGAAAAAGAAACATGCAACTTCCTATGCTATGACACTTTTCTTACAAGCAAACATGATGGCCATTTTGAAAAATCTGTCCACCACAACAAACACATTCCTTATGATGCTTTGTCATAGGGAGTCCACTCACAAAGTTCATGATGATTAATTCCCAAGCCTTTGCAAAGCTGCTAGAGATGTCTAATGCCCAAGCTTACTATTTCAGGGCTTGGTGATGCAACAAGGAATGCAAGATTTGATATGGCACTCAATTTTTGCATGCATGTAAGGCCAATAAAAGTGTTTTTGTAGCACTATTTAAGTCTTGGTAATGTCAGATTTTCCAAATATCATGGCATAGTGCACCTCCTAGTTCAATCTTTGGTGACGTGCACCTTCTAGAACACAGAGATGTTTGTGCTTGAAAAGGAGCCTATCACTTAGATCGAACCCACCAACTTGTTTACCTAACGCAAGTGCAATGTAGGTTTGTGCAAACTCTAAATCTGCTACATGGAGGTGCTCTTAATAGACGAAGTTGTGGCCATGCGAGTCCAGCACTATGATGAGTGTGCAAAGCGTAAACTAGCTATTGGCTAAGGCTATTTGCTACATTACTCTCTTGTCCCTTGTAATGTCCCATCCTTGCCTCTGAGCAGTGGAGTTGCCCATCAGCCTATTCTAGATTTCCTGTAGGCTAAGTGAAGTTTGGTAAGGGAACTCAGTGCCAAACCTTCTTGTGGAGAGTTTCAATGTTTCAGGCAGGACTTTCTATTTTTAGCAAGATCCAATTCCATCACTTACTGTTTATAATAAGTTGCATTGCTAATCAGTTTTTATGCCAGTTTGGGTTTTCAGTGTATTTACTATTTTTATCTGTTACTAAAAATAGTAAGTCTATTTCTAGTAACTAGTCCTTGCTAAGCTACATCAGCAATGCCTTTCCAGTTTGGGCGTTGGGTTTTGCTAAGGTTTGATTTATTTAATATTTGTATTCCTCACTTAAGACATTTTTATAAAGTTACTTTATACTTAAGTTGAGGATTCGGAGGGTCATCAAAAAGCAACTTGGCGCCTAGTTCAATAACTTAAGTTGTTTTTAAAGCAACAAAAGTGTTTCTGATGGCTGGATAGTGGGATGCCCAAGGGAGACACAAGGGGAGTTAAAATATATTTTAATTAAAAAGCAAATGAGAGAAGGGCGTGGCTTTTTGGAGGGAAGGAGATTTTCAAACTTGGTCGCCTTAATTCTTCATTGACTCTTTATAACTTCATTTTGAGTCTCATTTGTTCATCTCTCATTTGGTTGCATAACAGGATGCTGCTGGATTTTCTCCAGAGGTCTACTACTGCATGTTGAGGACGAAAAACCCTCTTCATTTGGGAGCTAGTTTTGGTGGTGAGAGATCCACCATAGTCAGTTTGGGTGAGAGATCCACCATAGTCAGTTTGGGTGTGATTCCACTCAAGGGTCACCTTGTGCTTTCCAGATATTCTGATTTTCAGTATTTTGGCAAGGAAAGACGAAGATATTCGAATATTTTTGAGAGTGATGATTTTGGGTTTGGTGTGTGAAGACTTGGCTTCGTTTTGGTTTGGTTTGGTGTTGAACTTCAGGGTGGTTTTCAAAGGTTTGAAGCTTTCGTCTGAGTTTTTCTGGACTTTATCATTACCAGGGCAGCATTTGATAAATCATTCATAGTTTCATTTTGGCTTGAGTTCTCATTCTGGGTATTATTTCGCTGGAATCTCCTATCCAAGGCGCCCCATTCTATGTGTTCACTTGCACTTATTGTTGGAAGTCTGAATTTATAGAGCAGATCGCCCCATTCAAGGAGGCCACCCCTTTGGTCGGTTTGGTGATTTTTTCTGAGACAAACAGCCTGCTGTTGTATAGGCTAAATTCCTGTTTGGTTGGGGGTAGAAGAGATAAACATGGTGCTGGAACCTAGGAGGATTGCTGTCCATCTCTTGGGTGTTTGCTGAAGCGAATCTGAAGTGTTCCGGGTTGCTGTTAGAGACCATTTCCAGGTCTGTTCTGTTATTATCAGGTCTGTTATGAATGTTTAAAAAGTCTGATTTGATGATGCTATCAATAAACGATATAAGAAATGATTTCTGTTTTTAAAGAGTTGATAGTTTCTTCCATTTCTCTTCTTTATGCTATCAAATACATGTATGCATATGTAAACATGAAATGCACATGAAAACCAAACACAAACTTCATCAATAAACAATGCAAACAGCAAAAGGATATTGTTACTCTCAAAAAAAAATCAGGGGCAATCATTACATCCCTTCTAGTGCTTGATCACCAAATGGAATTACTTCAAGTATGTCATCCACTTCATGTGGTGTGCATTTGCTAGCTTGCTCTATATACAAAATTCAAAGTTGCTTATAAATAGAATGAACGACTATCTCCTTGCCCAAAATGTATCTGCACCATTGCTTAACAACTTGAACAATGGCATACAATCCTTTCCCAAAGGTGGAGTAGCATTGAACCATATCGCTAAATGTTTCCAAATGGTAGGCAACTAGATGCCCACGATAAGTAAGTGTTGCATCCAATGCATAGTTAGATGCATCAATTTGAATCTCAAAGGGGTGAGTAATGTCAAGCATTGCTAGTATAGATCTTGTTGAAAGGTGTTGCTTGAGCTCCCCAAAAGTGCGTTGTGGCACAAGTATCCAAACAGATGTTGCTTTGGTGCATATGATTTGATTTAGCACACAAGTGATGTGAGAATCCGAAAACAAACCTATGATAGTAAATGGCAAGTCCAAGAAAGTTGTCTAATTTGGTGATATTGCACATAGTCGGCCAATCTCAAATCACCTTGATTTTATCTAGATCTATATGTATACTTGCACAATCGATTACACTTTCTTAAGTTGGTCTACAAATTTTGTTAGCACGACACATACAAGATGGGCAAGACATGCTCCTCCCAAGTCTTTTTGAAGATGAGAATATCATCCAAGAAGAGAATGATGAAAATTTTGACAAAGAGTCATAGGTGGTCACTCACCAAGCTCATGAATGTTGTTGCCACATTGGTCAAGCCAAACACTATCACCATCCATTCATACAATCCCTCCTTGGTTTTAAATATTGTCTTTCGAACATCTTCAAGATGAACTGGTGGTAATGGTGATATCCTTACTTAGAGATAGATCTTAGTATAGTATTGTGCACCCACACACTAGTCAAGAGGCTAATGTGCAATAGGGAATACCTATTTTCCACCGTGATCTTGATGAGCATGCAATAGTCGATGCAAAGGCACTACATTCCATCTTTCTTTGGCACAAAAACTATCAAGCTACCCTACAAGGAGAAGAGTTGGGTCTAACCTTTCCCTAATCAATCAACTACTAATTTTGGTGTTTAACTTCATCATTCTCCCAAACAAATCTATAGTACAAGGGAATATTAAAGATACAAGAACCAATTCAACTTTCTTTTGTACCAAATAGTGCATAGGAAGATCTTTGCACTCCTCAAAGACATTCTTGTATTGTTACAATACCTTCTCAAAGTTATCGCTACGATGATTTTTGCACAACCTTGCATGATACCAATGAGTGCTTGCTTAATTATGCAAGTTCCTCTCGATGAACCTTGGAAAAGCAGAATTTTGTATGTGCAAAATGATCTTATGTATGGTGATGACTCGTGAAGGTTGAAGCCACAATTGCCAACATGCTCTATCCACCATTACAACATCGCCACATAGACACTATTCATCTCATACACATATGGCTTCTCAATTAGTATGTTGTAGACTTCCAATGCAGCAACGTCACAAGTGATTGTTCCTTGCATGGGTTTGACTACATACTTGAGTATCCATTGGCATTTTACCTAAGTATCCTTACCTTGTTGAAACCATCACAAAGAGTATCCTCTCTAGTGAGCTTCAATGAAAAGATCCACGTGCTTGACTACATCTTGCTTGATGTACTTTTGGCTACCTTGTCAATGATGGTATGCACTATTTGTCCATCAACCCAACATTTCATGTGGAAAAGATGCCTACATTCCTCCAAAGTGTCAATGGCCATGATATTTGTGCTTAGACACTATGCCCCCTGATCTACCTCCTAAACTTGAGTGGGATTTACTATGGCTTGCACAATGAGGGATTGTTGCACACAACATTCAATATTACTATGAGAATTGGTGTGATGGCAATGGCACAATTTATCATCTTGTTGTTTCTTATTGCCCTTGCTTGGCAAGTACAATGTTGAGGCTTTGGAGCTCTATTGTTGCTTCTACGTAAAAGGATTGTGCTTCTACATAAAGGGTTTTGAGGTTGATTAAAGTGCTAATTGTTGTTGTATGAGGAAAACTTCTTGAGCTTACTCTTATCTTCAGATTTAGAAGTATTGCAATATGCTTGCCCCTATCTCTTATTCAAGAACTCCATCTTTGTGCGAATGTAAGTTGATCACCTACTTATGTACTTGAGCACCTTGTGTTGCTCAAGGTTGTTCCCATGCATGCACATAGAGTAGTCATGGAATTCATTGATGTAACCTTCAATTGATTGCTTCTTATGCTAGCGCAAGTATTGGAATTTCATATGCCCGTCCATGTAGTGTTTGAGAGGGCAATATTCCTCCTACAAAACGTAGAAAAAGGAATCAAATGTTCAAACTAGATCATAGTCCCTTTTGCACTTCACTATAAATGTTTGCCATTGTGTGACACTGAAATGGACATTTTCAACACCACAAAAGAAATCTTCTAAGAAATATGCTTCTAATTGTCACACCAACTTATCCAACATTATGGTGTTGATTTTGCCTTCAAGCTAATTTTCCCCTTGCTACAACATTCATCTAAATTCTTAGAAGTTGAACTGAGTGGACACCCTTCCTTATGTTGTTGTGCATGTGTTTGTACTAGCAAGTGAATAAACACAACTTTGATACCATTGATCCATATCCTGTGTGTCTAGGGTGCAACCATATCCTAGTGAAGAATTAAGGCTATAAATAATGCACAGAAAAAGAGGAAACGAATAATCTATTACACAATCAAATGTGCGGAAGTCTTTTAGCAATAACGTGTTACTTCTATTCAAATGCACAAAATGAATAGGATACCTAGGATGACACAATAGCAAGGTGAGGAATGGAGATTCTTGTGACCAAAAAGGGGTGAACACATCACACTAGTTTGCCTACATTGTGCAATTATCCATCAATTCCCTCCAGTGCGAAGGATTAAGCAAATATGTATACAATATTGTTACAAGACAAAAGAGGAAGATGAAATCATTCATGTCTGTAAACCACTTGACCTTCCAACTACTTGATGATTGAAATTTCTAACGATAAGCATTTCATTCCCACTATTCAAGGAGAGGTTTACTAAAGACACCATATATAACAGATTGCTCACTATGCCAAGTGATGTACGCAACAATTATGTCGAATCATACATGGTGGTGCACGATGGAACATTGACTTACACAATAGCATGCAATGGAAAAGTGACTTGCACAAGGTATGTGTGGTAATGTGCAATGATATAGTGACCTACGTGTAAAGTATGCAAGATGTAAAATTTTAATGATCAGATTAATGCACAGAAATTAAATTCAAATCAGACACAATAACACAGCAGATACCCTGGGAAAACCCTCCTCTTGAGGGAGAAAAACCCAGCAACAAAGATCTCTCTTATATATATAAATAGAGGCAACAATCCTCTTTACAATGAGGCCAATAACAAGGCCAACCTTCAGCACCTACACAAGATGCAATGGCAGATGATAATCTGCACCTTCCAATATCTAACTCTGCCCTTGAAACAATTCGCAATCTGCTCTTAATACAATTCGCACTTGACTGAATTGAACTAACTTGAATGAATACAAATGAGGAAGTGATCTCTTATTTATACATCTTGAAGAGACGCCTTCCTTTATTTAATACAAGTCGGCCAGAATAAGATATAACCAATAAAAAATAAATCACACCAAGAGAAGGTCGTCGGCCCTTAATACAAAAGACGTGCCTTTACATTTAATGATTATTTGCTTTAACAAATCGAAGTGACACCTCATAATTACGCCTCTTGAGATCTTATAAACTAAATAGCTTATAGCTATCATTTAATTTATTCGCCGAGGGAGATAGCTGGAGTATTAGATCGATGCTGTATGATATCATTAACACTATTCAAATGCAAAAAATGAATAGGATACCTAGGATGACACAATAGCAAGGTGAGGAATGGAGATTCTTGTGACCAAAAAGGGGTGAACACATCACACTAGTTTGCCTACATTGTGCAATTATCCATCAATTCCCTCCAGTGCGAAGGATTAAGAAAATATGTATACAATATTGTTACAAGACAAAAGAGGAAGATGAAATCATTCATGTCCGTAAACCACTTGACCTTCCAACTACTTGATGATTGAAATTTCTAACGATAAGCATTTCATTCCCACTATTCAAGGAGAAGTTTACTAAAGACACCATATATAACAGATTGCTCACTATGCCAAGTGATGTACGCAACAATTATGTCGAATCATACATGGTGGTGCACGATGGAACATTGACTTACACAATAGCACGCAATGGAAAAGTGACTTGCACAAGGTATGTGTGGTAATGTGCAATGATATAGTGACCTACGTGTAAAGTATGCAAGATGTTGATGAGTGTGTGGTAGCGCACAAGGATGTCAAGGCTGCACAAGATTCCCTGAGGCTTGCATAGCTATGCACATATCAGATTTAATTGATCAACTTAGGAGAGACTCTGACCCTAGAGCTTCATTATCATCACCTACAGCCACCTAGAGTGTACTTTATAACAAGTGTCATGGGTTCCCTCCTTGTTTTGTTACTTTGTACTATGTAGGTTCTCTTCGTACAAAGTAGATTGTAATTCATTTTTTGGTTCAAACTTCAAAATCAAACTATGTAGAATGTAGTAATATACTATGCACTGTGCAATGTACTGTAATCAGAGTTCGCAAAATTAATGAAAAAAAACTATATTCCAAAATTCATGGTGTAAACTCTCATTTCCCTTTACTTTATCTCTATGCAATTAAATAAGCATTAAATATAATAAACAGCATTTTTTCTCTATTTCTGTGTTTTTCCTATTCCCAATTTAATCCTAATAAATTGAAAATTCTTTATCTTTTGGTTTGCCAATTTATTGCCAAGAGAGATTTTTGCTACTATGAATAAAACCATGTAGGTATTGCTCATACTTTTCAAAAGGAAATGGCAGCAGAATTTAATACTTTGGCCAGCTAATTTGATCTACAAAACACATAGATTTTTAAGCACTATTTTATTTCTATTACAGTGTTCCCCATTAAATTTTGTGATTAGAAGTACCAAGAAAGAGTCCCATGAGGTAGTGCATAGGTTTTGCTCACAAAGCAAATTTGTGAGATGGATTTCTCAACTCAGCATAAGGTGTTTTTCATCTTAAAAAATTTAAATTCTTTTCAAAAAAAAGGATATCAGGAT
This sequence comes from Sequoia sempervirens, assembly GCA_007258455.2. NCBI lineage: Eukaryota > Viridiplantae > Streptophyta > Pinopsida > Cupressales > Cupressaceae > Sequoia > Sequoia sempervirens. The sequence continues at coordinate 119,484,969 of VDFB02000363.1, read as the reverse complement.
CATAATCAGTACGGTACTCATCCCGAACCTGTGAGAGTGAAAAAATTGATATTAGCTACTTGAAATGTCTTTTGAAAAGATGAATTTAATATCTATATTTTGGCATCCCCTCCTGAAATCAAAACAAGAGAAAGAGAATCAAAACTATTCTAAGCTGATTACATCATGCCCGTTATTATTATGTCTACCATTCACTTGCAAACCACAAAAGCATGTTCAACAAAAAAGGAGATACTCTCTACTTCATGAAATATAATTATAAACAATCAACTTATAAATAGATTAACTATTCCAATGACTTTAACTCAAACGCTAATAGGTTTCCTCATTTTCTAAATGCAAGTAACCAGTTGTTACTCTCAGCAACTGAATAACACAATGGAGAAGAGATGTTCGCATTAATTTTTGACCTCTACTTTCTGTAGAATGGAAACCAAAATGCAGAAGAAGAAGAACAAGTCCTAAACATGATGGATGATAAGATTCAAAAGACTGCACTCGCCCTAATCTCTTTTTACATGAGAACATAGACAAAATTTGATCTAGCACATATATTTTTCTACCCTATGTACTGGAAATATGCACACAACTTTTTCTATTCCAAGTTCCAACATCCCAAGCAAATTTGTAAGATGAAGTGACAAGAAAATTGAACCTGCCCTCCACTTCTGCCACGGCCCCATTGCCTTCCTTCTTGGAAACCCCAATCAAAATCAACACGGATAGGACGATCATCAAGAACAGTCCCACTTATATATTTCACAGCATCCTCACCATCCTCTCGGGAGTAATACCTGATAGACACAGAAAACTTCAAAAACAGAAATAATCCACACAAAAACAGCAGGTTGCTGCAAACGTGCAAATATAAACTCACCTTATTTTCAGTTGTCATTTAATAGACCTTGATATCATCGAAGAATCAAGTAAGTTAATAGCATAATGTTCATCCATAACATTGACGAAGTATGTTGAATCTGATGCCATTAAGATGTTATCCATATAGCAGGCACTAAATACTAGAGTCCAATATCTAGTTAGACTAGTCAAGACACAGATATACATAATGGTCTTCCAACTTGAAAAACAATGCAATGATTCAGAGGGAAATAAAATGAAGCAGATGTCTTATACAGAGGCATACTAGTAATATACAGTCTCATAGAAGCAAAAATCGTGATCAATCACAAAAATCGGAAATCTGCAATTTTGCTGATTTCTTGCCCCCAAAGAATTGCATGTTTTCCAATCTGCGATTTTCAACGCATTTTTGGGGTGTAAACACATTTAAATCAATAAAAAATGATGGAAAAAATAAATTTATATCGCAGAAAAAATGTAAACACAATTTTCACAATTAAATTGGTCCGCAAAGTTCAAAATTGGGCATCTACACGATTTCACTAGAAGCTGTTGCAGGTAGGGTTTCTCTTTTTTAGTTTTTTTATTTCAGTTTTTTTTATAAAAGCACTAGTTCAATACAGAGGGACGTATGGTGTGGAGGAAAACCCTATATTCTTGAGTAGCAATCGGGCAATATAAATTTGTATCACATTATAGTCCAATTGTGATGCAGTGATGCAATCCATAATGGAGACGTGATGGGTTTAAATTTATTATTTTTTATTCATAAATATTGTTTATATTGATATTAATAGAAAGATATAGCTTTACATATCAGTTTCAGGAAAAAAGCATCCACCCAGATGTTGATGTTATAGCAACTTTGAGCTCATCCTTCCAGCCACGAGTCAAGACATAAATTCATATAGCCTAACAGCTATTCATTTATTGAGATAATTAAAGTGAAGAGGCGCCTCACTTAGGCAACAATGTAATTTCTATTTTGGCCGACCTTCCTTGTATTCGCATCTTTTATTTGTAATCATATTTTTGTATTGTGGCCGACCTTGTACATGAAGAGGTGCAACCTCTCTCACATTGTGTATATATACAAGGTCATTTCCATTCATTCCATCATCAAGCAAGTTCGATTCATTCCTTCTCTCAAGTGCAAATTTTATCAAGAGCAGATTGCGAATTTCTTCAAGGGCAGATTTGAATATCAAGGAAGTGCAGATTATTATCTGTCATTGCATCTAGTGTTGGTGCTGAATATTGGCCTTGTGTTTAGCCTCATTGTAAAGAGAATTGTTGCCATTGTTTATATATATAAGAGAGATATTTGTTGCTGGGTTTTTCTCCCTCAAGTGGAGGGTTTTCCCAGGGTATATGCTGTGTTATTGTGTCTGATTTTGAATTAAATTCTGTCTATCTAATCTGATCATAAAAACTAACATGGTATCAAAGCAGGTATAAGAAAGATCGTGATCAGATTTGGTCAAGCAACGTTATCCTCCATTCTTATTCTCATCCTTGATTGCATCTATCCTTCGTCAAGACGGTGAACGGACTCAAGTTCAAAAATAGACTTGAGGGCACATCTAAATTCACATCTTGGAGGTTTAGAGTCATGCTCGCCTTAGAAGAAAATGAGTTAGCTGCGTTCATGGAGGGTGAAGTTCCCAAACCAACCGATGAGAATGAGAAGTTACAATGGAAGAAAAATGGCACTAAGGCGAAAAAGATGTTGGTTGATTCCGTGAAAGACCATGTTGTGCCAATAATATTCAAGTTGAAAACTACAAGAGACATGTTCAAGACTTTGGAGGAGATGTATGAGATTGACAACACAAGTCGAGCTCTTGCATTAAATCAACAACTTCATCATGTCACAAAACAAAACCAGCAAGACGAAGAACCTGTCAATCCACCCAAATCACACCCTCCGCAATCAGATAGTCCCTGAACAGCCTCTACCAATCGACTCCACCAGACGGCTCCAGATAGAGGTAGTGTTTTAGGAAAATCAAGCCGCATCTAGCCTGAGCTCTGTGGCTATGAAGCTCCTCCCCCTTAATGTCCAAGATAAACGGATACAACCTGATTCTCTCACCAAGAACCAACGCATGTTGCAAGTCGCGAGGACAAGGAACCCCAACACCCAGCTCCGCCACAATTATGATGTCCATTGCTCCTTCAAGAAGATTATCCTAGATTAATTTCCTAGTTATGAGCATCACCATAGCTCGCGACGCTCCCAAGTCTAAAAGCGATGCTAAAAGCCTCACAGCAATATCAACATTCGTCCACCATCTCTCCATCGTAGACATAAATTCTTCTCCCAGCAGCACCTCCATCGTGCCCAACACTAGCTCGTCCCAAACTTTAATCACCGATTTCAACCTCCCATACCTTATCCAGCCATAGAACTCCCAGAGCTTTCTGCCCGACGGAAGACTAGTAGGAGTCTCCATCACAAATGTCTGAAGAAATGAGAATGTCATCTCCCAACATTCTCTATAAATGCAGGCTTGGCAAACATCCCATCACCACAATTACCAACACCATCTTGTCCTCCCCCAGACTGTCATAATAACACAACCGAACGGAGCACCAATACAAAGCCAACATCAACTACCTGCAATTAATACCTGCTACCACCCAACTCATCCGCCAGCCGCACCAGCCAAATCTATGTCATCCTTCCACCTTGCGATGACACCAAGACTGAAGCCTCCCACTTGGTAGCCGCGAGGTGATGGGTTTAAATTTTTAATAATAGAGTTTATAAATATTATTTTATTTTATGATATTTCAATTTAATATTTTTTTGTTTTATTGTGTTTTTTTTTTATAATTTTTTTTTAAATACTAACATTTAATAAATTAAAATTTAATATTTTAAAATATATAATTTATTTTTAAAATTATTAATATATAAAATTTAACAAATTTAAATATTTAAATTAAATTTAAGAAATATAATATTGTTTTATTTTAATATTAACAAATTTAATTATTTGGTTGGTTGGGTGTGGGGAAGTGGTTCTTCTTAGTTTTGCTCTCTTCTTTATTCTCTTGTTCTGTCTAGTTGCTATTTCTCTAGACTAATTCGTTGCTTCTATAAGGGATCAGGGCCCTTTCCCTGCTTAATCAATCAAAAACAAATTTAATTATATAAGTTAAATTTTAAACTTATTAATATTTTAAACTTATCATAATTTATTTAAAAAATTTAATAATTTTTATTTTTATTTTTTTATTAAGAGGGGTAAACGCTTTTGGCCCAGATCTATGAACTGGTGAGGTCACAAATGAGGGATCTCATCCCTAATATAAATTCTCAACAATTACACCCCAATGGGGTTTGAACCTTGATGGCAAAAATAACACAACTTAACCATCACACCATGCCACTATTGGCAAAATTGTAATAATTTTAATTTACTATATATTAAAAAAACTAATAATTTAACAAATTAAAATATATAAATATAATTTAAGAAATATAGTATTGTTTTATTTTAGTATTAACAAATTTAATTATTTAAATTAAATTTTAACCTTTTTAATATTTAAAATTTAATTTAATTTTAATTTACTACATATAAAAAATTAACAAATTTCAATGTATAAAAAATATATTTTTAATTTATTACTCATTTTTTTTAAATCAGATTTTTTCCCATACTTTTGGTTTGCCAATTTTTAAAAAGAATCTTATACTTTTGGTTTGCCCATTTTTTCCCAATTTTTTCAAAAAATCTTATACTTTCGGTTTGTCAATTTTTTCCCCAAAATATTTTTGCTACTATGAATTATACACACATCTCCAATGAGATGTAGTAAAGAGAAGACACCAATATGCCAAAAAAACTTCTTGTACTCGCCAAAAACTCAGCATGTCAATGTGAAAAGCTCGGCTGCTCAAAAGGTTGTCTCCCGTGGCCACTAAAAGAAGGTTTTCAATTCATATTTTCATGCTAACAGTTGCTCTAGTTCACCAAAAACACCCTCCCAAGCATTTTGCAAGTATTTTCAGCAATTTTGCATCAAGGAGACAAGATTTGAAGAGCATTTTGATCAAATTTCAAAGGCAAATTGGATTTCCAAGTAGGTTTTCTGGTTTTTCTTTTTCTTTCTGTTTTTGAATTTTTTTTTTCATTTTTGCTGCATCTAAGTTTTAAAAAGATCATGAATATAGTATAAGAAGGTTATAAATAGATTTCTATTGATCAAAACAAGATTCATCACTCCTTTTTTACATTTTTTTCACATTTTTTTCAAACCCTAGTAATTTTTTTTATTTGAATCCTTTTTTTTTTTTTGAAGAAAATGCTTAGAATCTTATATTAGTTTAAATTTTTACTAATTTAAAGTAGTTTTTAATTTTTTCATTGTTTTCCAAATTTTTCAAACCCTAGTTTTTTTTTTTTTAACTTTTTTTTTTGAAGAAAATTGTTTAGAATCTTAAGATTAGTTTAAATTTTTACTAATTTAAAGTAATATATTTTGATTTAAATCTAATTTGGGTTTTTTTTAATTTTCCATTAAAAAACTAACAAGTTGTGCTTTCACTTTGTGTGTGTAGGTTAATTGATAATGGCAAATAGAGAAGCTTTTGCATCCAATTCAACCTCAGGCTTTGCCCCATCCATGTTGCCATCATCATTTGTAGGCACTTGTCCTCCAGCAGCTAGAGATCCTGCTTGGAAATATGCCTATCAAGGACCCAAACCTGGCTCAGTTTATTGCATTAAATGTGAAAAAGTATTATGTCGCGGAGGCATAATCTGCCTCAAATTCCATCTTGCAAGCATCACTCAACGTGATGCCAAGGCTTATCCTAACACCACTAAAAAAATAAAAAGACAAATGAATGCCATACTTGCAACTACAAAAGGAAAAAATTACAAAAGGAGAGGACAAAGGCAGCCATGAAAGCATCCATAGCTTCTTCTCAAGGTGCTCCAGCCAACCTTGAGTCAAATGATGATGCACTTCAGAGCATAATGGTCTCTCTTTGTGGTCCACGTATCCAAAGCAAACCCACCACCACCACGAGCGCTTCATCTACTTCTAGTAAAGCACTAGGATCAGCACCTACATGCATGGTACATGGTTTTCTTGTGCCTAGAAACACACTTGGACCACAACCTTTCTTAGAGGCAACTGGGTGGAATAGGGAGGTGCAGGAGCAAGCAGACATTGTTTGTGCAGATTTTTGGTATTTCAACAACATCCCTTTCAATGTGGCAAGTTCTCCTTATTCGCACAATTTGGTTACTGCATTGATAGTTGCAAGATAAGGCTACAAGGCGCCTTCTCGCACAGATTTGAGTGGGAGGTTAGTAAATTTAATTTTTTTGATAAATTTATGTTCTTTAATTTGTAGCAATTTATGATGAATTTAAGCTATTTTTTTGTTTACAAATTAAAATTGTGTACTTAATTTCACTTTGTACTTGTAGGTTGCTTAATAATGCAAGTGAAAGGACAAGGGCAACGGTAGAAGAACAAAGAGAATAATGGAAAAAATATGGCTGCACTATTCTTTTCGATGGGTAAACGGATGGTAAAAACCGCACCATCATTAATTTTTTGGTAGCTTGCAAAAATGAAGTGGTGTTTTCAAAATCAGTGGATGCCTCCAACATGTTGATGTTATAGCCTCAGGCTCCATACTTCCTGCGATTTATTTAATAAACAATAAATGAAATATAGTCGTTGGCTATTTATTTATTGATAATGATTTTGTGAAGAGGCACTTCACTTGAATATTAAATAATATTTATTTATTGTGGCCAACTTTATCTTAATATCCGCCACCCTTTGTGTGAGACAACCTTTCACTGGAGGCCGACTTTACATCTTGAAGAGTCACGATTGTTTGGAGATCTCCCATCAAATTGTATATAAGGAGGCGTTGTTCATTCATTCACTATCATCCATTACATTTGATTCAAGACAAGTGCGAGTTCATCATCATCAAGAGTTCGATATTGTGTTCATTATTATTCTTCATAGAGATCTAAGTCATTCTTCAACAAGGTCGATATTATCATACAAGGAGTTTGATATTATTTATCTTGAATTTGCATCAAGTGTGGTGCTGGTAATTTGGCCTTGTGATTGGCCTCATTGTATAGCGAATTGTTTGTTATTATTCAATATATAAGTGATATATTGTTGCTGGGTTTTTCTCCCTCAAGTTGGAGGGTTTTCCCAGGGTATATGCTATGTCAAATTGTTTAAAATTGTTCTATATCTGCTTATTTAATTTCTGATCCTAAATCTAACATGGTATCAAAGCAGGTTTAAGCAAGATAGTGACCAGATTTATATAAGCAGCATTATCTTTCTCCATTATTCTCATCTTTGTGTATCTATTTTAACTACGAAAATGGTGAACGGTCCCAAGGTTGAAGATAGACTCGATGGTGCCTCTAACTTCACCTCTTGGAAGTTTAGAGTTCTCAATGCATTGGAAGAAAATGACATTCTCGAGTTTGTGGAGAAAGAAGTACTTGAACCTTCCGATGAGACTGAGCAGACACAATGGAGGAAGAATGGCACAAAGGCCAAGAAGATATTGATTGATTTTGTGAAGGATCACCTTGTGCCTATTATCTCCAAATTGAAGACAGCAAGAGAGATGTTCAAGACCTTGGAGGGACTATATGAGATCAATAATACAAGCAGAGCTCTTGCATTGAGGCAACAGCTTCATCACATCAAGATGGCGAAAGGAGATTCAATCATCTCCTTCTTCATGAAGATCACTAAGTTGAGAGATCAACTTTGTGCCATTGGTAATATGGTTGATGATAAAGACTTAGTCATGTTGGCACTTAACGGTCTTCCTCAATCTTGGGAGCCATTTAATCAAGGTATTAGTGGAATATCGAAGCTACCTAAGTTTGATCAACTTAGGGCAGATTGTATTCAAAAGGAATCAAGATTGGCAACAAGAGGCAATGGACGAAGTTCTAACAATGAAGACAATCATGTACTTGTTACTCAAACATCGAATAGGAAAGGAAGAGAAGGAAGGAAAAGCAATTTTAAGAGGAATAGAGACAGGAGATCGAATGTTGCTCCTGAATCTACGAAGAAGAAGGATCTCTCCCATATACAGTGCTTCAGATGTGACAAGTTTGGTCACTATGCGAGAGATTGTGCAACAAGACCAAAGCAGCATGCTTCTACTGCGGATGTGAATGATGTCTCTCCTCAGAAGGATTCAAGAGATAATTCAAGTGGATTTCTATTTATCTCAACCCTATCGAGCAATGTTCCAACCGATAGCAACACATGGTTGATTGATAGTGGCGCCTCTCGTCACATTACCGGATTTAGAGAGCATCTTTCAGATTTGGTGGAGAGAGATATCAACATTCAAGTAATAATTGGAGATGATGCTTGCTATTCAGTAAAGGGTGCAGGAGCCTCCTCTCTCCATCTAGACTCCAACATTTCTCTTCATTTGACTAATGTTTTGTTCGTACCAGGCATCAAGAGGAACCTTGTATCAATTTCAGCTTTGGAGGACAAAGGATATCAAGTTGCATTTTGCGAGGGAAAAGTTCTTGCTTGGTCGAAGAACTCTAGCATCAAAACAGCCCGAGTGATTGGTGTTCGGCAAGAGAGTCTTTATAGACTTTCCATTCGTCCAATGCAGGCATTGTTGCATGATTCTACCAGTTCAAGTGAGCTTTGGCATAGAAGACTTGCTCACCTCCATTTCAGAGCTCTTCCATCCATGTAGAAGATGGTCACTGGCATTCCAAAACTCAGTCAAGAGCATGATGGTACTTGCAAAGGATGTGCATTGGGTAAGAATACTAAAGGTCCTTTTCACAGTACTGAAAGTAGATCAAAATGTATTCTAGATCTTGTTCATTCTGATTTGTGTGGTCCAATGTTTATTGCATCTTTGAGTGGTTTTTGGTATTATGTAATTTGCATTGATGACTACTCTAGAAAGACTTGGATTCACTTCTTAAAGACTAAGGAATCTGAAGAAGTACTTGAGAAATTCAAAGAATTTAACGCTCAAGTAGAAAATTTGTCCAGGAAGAGGATCAAAGTTCTAAGATCTGATAACGGAGGAGAATACATCTCTGGAGGCTTCCGTAACTTTTGTATCGAAGCAGGGATTAAGAGGGAGTTTTGTGTTCCTTACAATCCACAGCAAAACGGTGTTGCAGAAAGGAAGAATAGATCCATTGTTGAGGCAGCTAAAGCTATGATCCATGATCAAGACTTGCAAACCCTCCTATGAGCAAAAGCATCTAGAACTGCAGTGTATGTTCAGAATCGGAGCCCTCATCGTATTTTGGAGAATATGACTCTGAAAGAAGTCTTCACAGATGTGAAGCCTGAAGTTAGTCACTTGAGAATCTTTGGTTCTCATGTTTATATTCATGTGCCTAAAGATAAGAGATCTAAGTCAGAACCATATGGCAAGAAAGGAATATTTGTGGGCTACAGTGAATCCTCAAAAGCCTATACGATTTACATTCCAGGACAGAAACAAATAGAGATTAGTAGAGATGTCACTTTTGAAGAAGATGTTGCATTCAAAAGATCCAAAGGACGTTGATCATACTCCTGAGATACAAAGGGAGTCTACTGAACTAGAAGAGGATGGTGATCCATTGGAGCCTTTGGAACCAACTGATGGGCCAAGAGATATTGTCATAGGTCAAAAGAGACCTCTATGGGATAGGCAAACAATGCAGGAGGTAGAAAAGTTTGCAGCTCCTAGAGGAACATTCGGAGAAAGCAAAAGACCACAGAAGTTTCCAAGCTATGTTGCATTAATGAGCCATATCATTGAATCTGAGACTTCTAGTGTTGAGGAAGCACCAAGTCAGAAAGTATAGAGAGATCTATGGCTAAAGAATATCAATCTATCATCAAGAATGATGTCTGGGATATTGTACCAAGACCAGAAGGGAAACTTGTTTTATCTTCTAAATGGCTTTTCAAGATCAAGCATGTGGCTGATGGAAGCATTGAGAAGTACAAAGCTAGATTTGTGGCTAGAGGATTCTCTCAGAAAGAGGGAATAGATTATGAAGAAAACTTTGCTCCAGTTGCTCATTATACATCCATCAGGACCATTATTGCTATTGCAGCAGCTAAGGGATGGAAGCTACATCAAATGGATGTGAAGACAACATTCCTTAAATGGCATGATTGAAGAAGAGGTATACATTGAGCAACCTGATGGCTTTGAGATTCATGGGAAGGAGTCTCATGTTTGTAAATTGAAGAAGGCTTTGTATGGCCTTAAGCAGGCTCCTCGTGCTTGGTATGAGAGGATTGATTGATACTTGATAAGCTTGGGCTTCCCCAAGAATGATGTTGATTCAAATCTTTACTTCAAGGTAGTTGATGGTGAGGCATTAATCTTGGTTCTTTATGTTGATGATCTATTTCTTACTAGAGCATAATATCTCATTATCAAATGCAAGGAGTTAGCTTCTGAATTTGAGATGAAGGATCTAGGATATATGCATTACTTCCTAGGATTAGAAGTGTGGCAAAGACCCAATGAGATCATTTTGAGTCAAGGGAAGTATACTATAGACATCTTGAAGAGGTTTGGTATGATGGATTGCAAATCCATGTCTACACCAATGGAAACCAATTTGAAGAAGTTGAGTCTGCAGCTAGTTTAGATCTTGTGGATCCCACTATGTACAGGTAGCTAATTGGATCATTGATGTATCTAGTCAATACTAAACCAGATATTTGCTATGCAGTGAGTGCACTTAGTCAGTTCATGTGTGAACCAAGGAAAATTCATCTAGTTGCAGCGAAGCATATCTTGAGATACTTGCATGGCACAGTTGGATATGGCTTGAAATATACTTCCAATGTAGACCTAAAGCTGCAAGGATATTCTAATTCTGATTGGGCAGGGAGTGTAGCTTATCGGAAGAGCACCTCTGGTTGTTGCTTTAGTTTGGGGTCTACCATGATTTCTTGGTGTAGCAGGAAGCAGTCTTCAATGGCACTAAGCACTGCAGAGGCCGAGTATATTGCAGCATGTGTAGCAGCTCGAGAAGCAGTGTGGCTTCGAAAGCTCCTTGCAGGATTGTTTGGACAATCATTGGAGCCGACTGTTATTCATTGCGATAATCAAAGTTGTGTGAAGCTTTTTGTCAATCCAGCGTTTCATGACAGAACAAAACATGTTGAGATCAAATACCACTACATCAAAGATATGGTATTGAGGAAAGCTATTCAGTTGTGATATATTTGCACTGGTGAGCAGCTGGTTGATATTCTCACCAAGCCTCTCTCCAAAGTGAAGTTTGTGAGACAAGCTTGGAGTTGTGGAGAATGAAGCCCTAACTGAGAGGGAGACTCAGCATCATTGATTCTCTGTGTTTTGCTATAATGCATTTTTTCTCTGTGAGAGAGAAATTTGAGGTGAAAGCCCTTGTTAATGCATCTTTCTCTGTGAGAGAGAAATTTGAGGCGAAAGCCCTTGTTTCCACCCTCTGGGAGTAGCCATGGTGGATGTCATGTTGAGAGACTCCATGACAACATCACGTTGAGAGACTCCATGATGAATTCTTTGTACTTGTGTTTATCCACCCTCTAGGAGTAGCCATGGTGGATGTCATGTTGAGATGACGACATCACGCTGAGTGACTCCGTGATGGGCAATTGTGCACATATTCTTTTCCATACATGGGAGTAGCCATGATGGACGATATCACGTTGAGTGACTCCGTGATGAGCTCTTTTCCACATATGGGTGTAGCCATTGTGGGTGTCATGTTGAGAGACTCCATGACATTGGATATCTGGAAGTATTCCTCTCTAGCTAAGAGGGAGTGTTGATGTTATAGCCATAGGCTCCATACTTCTTGAAATTTATTTTATAAACAATAAATGAAATATAGCCGTTGGCTATTTATTTATTGATAATGATTTTGTGAAGAGGCGCTTCACTTGAATATTAAATAATATTTATTTATTGTGGACGACTTTATCTTAATATCTGCCACCCTTTGTGTGAGACACAACCTTTCATTGGAGGCCGACTTTACATCTTGAAGAGTCACGATTGTTTGGAGATCTCCAATTGAATTGTATATAAGGAGGCATTGTTCATTCATTCACTATCATCCATTACATTCGATTCAAGACAAGTGCGAGTTCATCATCAGCAAAAGTTCGATATTGTGTTCATTATTATTCTTCATAGAGATCTAAGTCATTCTTCAACAAGGTCGATATTATCATACAAGGAGTTTGATATTATTTATCTTGAATTTGCATCAAGTGTGGTAGTGGTAATTTGGCCTTGTGATTGGCCTCATTTTAAAGTGAATTGCTGGTTATTATTCAATATATAAGTGATATATTGTTGCTGGGTTTTTCTCCCTCAAGTTGGAGGGTTTTCCCAAGGTATATGCTGTGTCAAATTGTTTAAAATTGTTCTATATCTGCTTATTTAATTTCTGATCCTAAATCTAACACAACATAGTGAATAATTGAAAATGTTGAGCAAATAATTACTGACAATGCAGCAGCATATGTGGCAGTTGGTAGAATCCTCCAAGATTGGCATGGCACATTTTTTTGGACACCTTGTGCAGCACATGTCCTTGACCTTGTTTTGGAGGACATAGGCAAACTTGATTAGATCACACCGATTGTAGAGGATGCAAGGAGGATCACTAAATTTATCTACAATCACCCTTGGGTTCTTCACTTGATGAGGGATCACACCCAAGAGAAAGAGTTGGTGAGATTCAGAGTGACAAGGTTTGCAACAATTTTCATAACGTTGCAAAGCATTCTTGGTTCATTGACGGCTTTGAAACAAATGTTTGTGAGGCAAGCATGGCTAGACTCAACTTATTTGAAGGAGCTAGAAGGAATGAGAGTTGCACGCATAGTCTTCTACAACCTATTTGCACAAAAAGCTTCAGAGATTGTGAAGGTAACTTCAAAACTTCCAATTTAAATTCAAATTGAATATATTTTTTTTAATGTCTTTCATTGCAAATTTGTAACTTTAATCTTTTTGCAGGTGTCGGAGCCCTTGGTTAGAGTTCTTCGCATGGTAGATGGGGATAAAACCCCAATGGGGTATCTTTATGAGGCCATGGATAGGGCCAAGCAGGCTATAAGAAATTATTATAAGGGGGGCAGCCTCAAATTTGATCTCATATGGGAGATTATTGAAAGGAGGTGGAACAATCAAGTCCACCAACCCATCTATGCAGCAGGGTACTTCTTGAACCCCTGTTTCTTCCATTCAGGCTCCTACTCAGATCCTACTGGAGAGGTTATGTAGGGCCTCACTACTTGCATTCAAAGGATGACACCCCAGGCTGAGGTGGCAAACCTCATTGTTGATGAATTGCAAAATTAAAGGGAAAGAAGGGGTAGGCTCTTTTCTTCAAACCTGGCTAAGCAAGCAACAAACAATCAGTCACCAGGTATAAAATTTCAAATTTACAAGTTACAACTATTGATAATTTGATAGTTTGATAAAATATTGTTTGAACTTTTGACTTTCCTTTCTATGTTTCTAACTCTTCAATATTTTTTTTGTAAAGGTTTGGTGGACAAATTGGGGTGGAAATACCCCAAATCTCCAAAGATTTGCCCTCCGTGTCTTATGCCAACCTTGTAGTGCATCCAACTGTGAGCACAATTGGAACTTGTTTGAGACCATCCACACGAAGAAGAGGAACAAACTAGCTCAGAAACACCTCAATGACACCGTGAGTTTTTTAACTATGGTCAAGATGTTGCTGAAACCATTTTTAGGAGAACCATCATGTTTCAGGGCTGTTTCCAGGCAGCACGAGCCCCCATTTCAGTTCGGAATCATGAATACAGTGAAACAGCGGTTCTGGGAGCATTTCCTGCAACTTGGACCATAACTTTACCATACAGGCTCTGAATTGGATCCGATTTTTCAATTTGAATAAAAGGTCTGAGTAAAGAAAGGCTGACAAAAGAATAGTGAAGCTTGCAACAAAGATGAATAAGTCAACTTGGAAGAGAGGTCTCCTAGAGGTCAAAAAGTGAAGTTTATTCCCTATAACGAGTCTGAGAATAGAGAGCAGAATGTTAGTTTTCCTATGTGTTTCTTCCAAAACAGTTCACGTATAAGATTCGTCAGAATTCAATGAAGAAAGTCATGTTTCTAACATGTGTGTTTGTTGGTTTCATTTCTTATGTTATTGTGCATTGTGTTAAACTAAATGGCAACTGTTCACTTGGCACTTGACCACACCAGCGCATTAAATAACTTTTAACTTCAGACCAAACAAATTTACCTCAAAAATTTATCAAAACTAACCTATTTGCCTATTGTCAATTGCATGATTAATCACCAAACTGTTTAGATTCCTTACCATAATTTTTTGTAGACGATAATCAGATGATCAATGATGGGCCATTAGAAGCACATTTCATTATGGAAATGCAGGAGAACCACCCATCATCATCCTTGAGAGCAAAATAGACAGAGATGTGTACTGCACTAAAGATATATTATTATATCAAGATATATGTTACTAGGGAACAAGGTCTTTGAGGTTGTAAAATGCATTTCCTACATTACCTAATATCCCAGAGACTTGAAGGCATGAAAAAACATCCCAGATTTTGGTTGGGATTGTTTTCCATGGATGAAATACTAGGACATATTGTATGGTCAGGGAACATTCCATGCATACCGTAACATAATTTGTAAACATAAAAGCAATATGTTGTCCACGTCAAAGTGCAAAACAAGTATGGAAATTTGACCGGCAGATTTAAGGACACAAAGCACACTCAGTGAGCACTAACATAATTTGTAAACATAAAAACAAATGTTGTCCATATTAATGTGCAAAACATGCATGGCAACTTGAGCAGCAGATTTAAGGAGGAAAAGTACACTCATTTGAATGCAAAAACAAAATTAGCAATTTAAGCCACAGGTTTGACAAAGCAATGTACAGATCTTCAACTAAGAAGAGAGTATAGTAGAGGAACACTAGCAATAACTCAAATGATTTTTCAGCTTGAAGAGGCAAATTTCTCCTCCCCCTATTTTCCCACATTTGATATGTCTCCAATTTCTAGATCTCTTCATAATCTATCAGTTTCAGAACTTGGGAGATGTCAATGTTATTGCAATGTGTATGTTCTTTGCACCATTTCCAATATATGCAATATACCATCCATAAATTTTCTCTGTTATGGATATCAAATCAGGCTTCTGAGCCCAAAATATTATTATATTTTCAATCTTTCTACTAATAAAAACTGATTCCATTGCAGTGATATTTTTAATTTGACTGCTGTAAGCATATTGCACATATTCATTAAGCATACATACATGGCAACTACATGCTTATTAATTCATATCTATTAATTTGAAAGTTTTTAGGACAAACAGTTTTTCTTCTTTTTTGTTTTGGTCCCAAGACTTTGTTCCCTTATTCCCATGTCCCCAAACCTTTAGGCATTGCATAACGTAGATCAGAATGCATGCAATTGCTAACAATTTCTTGAAGGGGAAGTGAAGTAGTACATTCATCTTAATTTCTATATAGACAGCATGAGCTCAGCAATGCAACAACAATAAAAACCATCAATAGTTAAAGGACGAATCTGTAAATTTTAGTGAACAGATTATATGCACAGAAAACTAATTCAAAATCAGATAAAATAACACAGCAGATACCCTGGGAAAACCCTCCTCTTGAGGGAGAAAAACCCAGCAACAAAGATCTCTCTTATATTTTAAACACAGTGGCAACAATTCTCTTTACAATGAGGCGTAACACAAGACCAGTATTCAGCACCTGTAGAAGATTCAGGAACAGATAACAAACTGGCACATCAAATTCTGCTCTAGAAGAGTTCGCAACCTGCCCTTAGATTAATTCGCAATCTGATCTTGAATCACTTGAAAGGATTCGCACTTGACTGAATTCACACTTGACAGAAATCGCACTTGGCAGAGTTCGCACTTGGCAATATTCACACCTGACAGAATTCGCAATCTCTGTTCTTTATTTGTTCACAATCTGCTATTAAGGAATTCGCACTTGCATGGAAATTCGCCTTTGAAGATAATTCGCACTAGATGATATGTCAAAGGAGTGAACTGATCTTCTATATATACAATGCTATGTGAGGTCGCACCTCTTGAGGAGCAAGGTCGGCCTCAACCATAAATTACAACTTGAATAAAGCAAGTAACAAGTCGGCCAAGATAAGACAAATTATCTTCTAGAATGAAGTCGGCCATAAAGAGAAAGAACACAAATAATACGAGTGAGGTCGGCCTCATGACATTCGCGCCTCCTCATTAAATATAAGATAATAAATTAAATAGCCGACGGGCTATCATTTAATTTATGTTTCCTCCAATAGGGCTGAGCTGGAAGGATCGCCTGAAGCTATATTATCATTAACAGAATCAACTATGGGCAACCAAAATATTTGTTGAGAAGGAATATGTTGGTATGCCTTTTTAACCAGCAACAAGCAAAGTTGCAGCCAAATATTCCAAGACAATGTCTATGACCCTTTAATAGTGACCACTTGTTGTGACCTATTTCACACATCACCCCATTGCAAATGGGGACCCTCAGTAGTTCGCTTTTAGGGTTTAGCTTTGGGTTGCAATTTCATAAGTTCTTTTGCTCCGAGAGTTTCAAGTTAGAGTTTTGAGTTATCACCCGAGCCAAGTAGAGAATTCAAGCCCGAAACTATGCCTAGACATCACCAAAGTGCTCAAAAGGTCTGGAGGACGAGGATTGCCATTGCTTTCAGTCAATTCTAATTTAGGAATTTTTGCTTTTTTGTTTTTTTTTTTTGCTTTTTCTATTTTTGGCACTTTTGGACCAATCCGGGATTTACTGTTTTTAGAAAGTTTGCTTTTTTGCTTTTTTCTATTTTTAGTAATTTCTATTTTTAGAAAGTGTCAAGGTCCCGCAGGTAAGGGAGTCAACGTTTTCATCTTTAGAATAAAAAAGCAAGCAAAAATAAAGTAAAAAGCAAGAAAAATCAAGAAAAAGCAAGAAAAATCATCAAGAGACAACCACATGGCGAGATGATCCAGAAAAAGAAAAGAGATTCAGCATGAAATTCATGGTGGCCAAAGGTAGAAAATGGCATAAGTTTGATGAAATCCATCCAAGGACAATGTCTGAGGAACCTCCAAGTCCGCCTAGAATATGGAAAGGCACCAACAAAGTCCGCCATGAGAAGAAGAGGATATGGCATGAAGCTTATAAAGTCTGCCCACCTCTTGGCAAGAAGACTTTAAAGTCCGCCTAGGCATCAAGGAGTATGTGGCATGAAAGTTATGAAGTCCGCCCTTGATATGGCATGAAAGTTTTGAAGTCCGCCCCACCTTAAGAAGCATGTCCAAAGCACTCCAAAGTCCGCCATGAGGATGGCGCAAAACAAGTGAAGTCCAACCTATCTTGGAGAAGGAAGTGTCAAGCATATCTTGAAGTCCGACCTATGTTGGAGACGGAAGTGTCAAGCATATCTTGAAGTCCGACCCACCTTGGCAAAGACTTAAGCAAGTCCGCCCCACCTTGGAAAAAACACAAGCAAAGTTCGACCTTGGCTAAAAAGGAAGGATGTCAAAAGAAGAATGAAGTCCAAACTTGGCAAGAAAGAGATAAAAATCCATGGAGTTAAACAAAATTTGCCAAAAAAAAATCCATGGATAAAATAAAATATTAAAGGTTGGAAAATTGAAAATCCACACACAAAATCTTTAATTATTTCCAACACTTAGAAGATTTTGAACTCAAAAAGAGAATCCTGAAGATTTGAGATAAATAGAAACTTGCCTTGGCGAACGAGAGAAAACAAGTCCAAGTTCAACGAACTCAAGAGAAAAACATGAAATTGCTAAAATAAATCGAACTTCTCAACCTTATAAGGAGTTTCAGCAAGTCATTTTCAACTCATTCTTCCCAAGTTCGATTGAGAGGAAAATTAAACTCTCTCAAAATTACAAGAGATAGAATTTTTCAGGGGAGAATATTGGAGATTAAGTGATTTTTCAAGGTGAAGAACAAAGAAAGGAGTGAAATTCTAAGTTGGAGAACGAAATTTTCAAAGGACTAGCTTGCTTTTTCAGCGACAAAGACAGAATTCTCAAAGTTTAAAGCAGAATTACCATCCAAGAGTATAATTCCATAATTTAGAATCAAAGTTTGATGGAATTCTTTATTCTACTTCTATCTTTATTCATTTATTCCTGCAAAATTTACTAAGTGCTTTTATTTTCTGCTTGATATTTCGCAGAATCTGACCTTTAACAGGCTGAAAGTTAAAATTTTCAAGAAGAAGGTTCAAAGAAAATCAAAATTAGAGTTTCAAAATTAATATATTTTCTTTTTTCTTCCAGGTTGATGACCACCCGTGGAGAACCTTCGAGAAAGGCTCAGATGAAGTTCGCAAGCAAAGGATTACAACTAGAATCGAAAATTAATTCCAAGTGGAAGAATGTTACGGATACCAATCTTAGGCATGTAGATTTGAATGACTTCAAGAAGAGGATGTATGGACAAGATGGACTCCTGCCGACAGCTATTGCTCGAAGAATGATGCGGAATGGTATCATTCAAGCAGCTGGATTTCCTCCGGCTGTGGAGTGTGCCAGACACTACAACCCGCAAGAGAGACAATCATTGCGCCTGATGGAAGAATTTTGGCACATCTCGAAGAGTTGGTTATCCAAGAAGCATTAGGCATTCCTAGCTACAACCAGACTTCATATAAGACTAAGGAAGATGCCAAGAAACTTTTTGAGGACCAGATGGATCAGTGTGCAACCAACATTAACAAGGCATGGTTGGAGAAGCCAAGGCCTTCTTTAAAGAAGATGCCAAAGAAATTACTCCGGACAGACTTCAAGGAAGACTATGGAGATATCATTTTACTATTGAACAGGATAATGAGCAACACTCAAGGTGCACCATTCAAGACATGGATGTAACTTTTCATTGACAAGATCACCTTAGGCGTCAGGATGTTCAATTGGTCGAGGATGATCAAAGACAACATCCATGAGCAGCTAATGAATTTGGAGAGGAATAAATCTTTCTATATGAGTTCTTATGTTATCTATCTACTGGCAAGGACCTATAGATATTCAGAATTGATCTGCCAAGGTGTGGTAGGAAATGGAGAGAACGAGTTCAAGTCATATGATTGCTACCCCCAGTTGTAGCTATCTAAGAAATCTCATTTCAGAAGAGCACATGATGCATTCCTAATGTACATTACAAGAATATTTGCAAGGAGGGACGCATCAAAGGCTGACCCATGAGGCTAAGAGCCTTATCAGCAAGTACGGATCCTGGTACATCCAGTTTCCAAGATTCACCTATATCAGAATTCAGGGATTCACTGGATGTCCTTTCAAGCTCCCAATTTATCCCACCAACAAAATGATCTTGCTTGAGGTTCTTAGCCAGCTAGAAACGTATCAAAACTTCTAGAGAGTAAAAAGCAAGGCAGCCATCACTTTTCCATTCTTTGTTGGAAATATGGAAGAATCTTTCCCATCGGCATAGGCAACTGAAGGTGCCAGGTTAGAGATGCAACGGTATCTGTTCATGTCATACCGGTCCAGAGCTGATTTTGACCCTCACCATCACATCGGGGCTGTGAATGGGAGGAAATACAAACACAAGGTAGACCTAGAGGACTTTTGGGCCAATGTTGCAGATGAATTTGATGTCAAAAAAAGACTATGGTCCAGACTACCGGTGAATTTGATCAAGACAACTGAGCTCTTTCGTGTGCCAAATCAGCTTGAGGACGATGGGCAATATATTTAGCCTGGCTTTGATGAGAGTCAGCCACTCCTCCTGTAAGATGGTCAAAACCTGAGCTTGCAAATTTGACCATCTTGATGAGGCCAGTCGTCAAGTATTCACAATGGTGGGCAGATCAGCAGATCCAAGAGCTATGGTAGAGGAATGTGAATCTGACTTACAATCTAATGGTGTGAAGCGGAATCCTACTCTTCAAATGCTGGTGCATCCCAAGGTGATGAGCCGATTGAGAGCACCAATCCCAGGAAAAGGAAGAAGGCAAAAGGAAACAAGATTGTGGATGAAGAACCTACCTAAAAGAAGCAAAAATAAGAGCCTCTTCATTATGTCGTGTCCGTGAACATGAACGAGATATTAGATATTAATGAGTCATTGGGAGACATAAGGATTCCTTCTCCCATTCCTATCCAACCGGAGGATGATGAACCCCCATCTCCCACTGGCATAGAGATACTGGAGTCTGAGAATGAAATTGATATTCTAGATAGTGAATTTCAAGAAGGAATGATTTCCACCCTCAAAGGAATTCAAGATATTCCATGTGCACAAGATATTCAAGAAGAAGAAGACACCGAGCAACCTACTATCCCTGATTGGCTGAAGGAGAGATTGAAGATAAAAGAACAAACAGAAATTCCAGAGGAAGATGATATGGTTGATTTCTTGGCCAAATTGGAAGCTGTTAATGTAAAGAAGCCCACCCGAATGTTTTCCACCATCCAAAGAGACGAAGTCGGCCATCGAACAATACAAATTGTTGTACCGACAGTTAATAAGTCAAGGGAGGATATTGCTCCTCAAGAATATGCCATCACCACTGTTGACTTGGGCCCAACCACAAAAATTCAGGAAGTGGAAGACTTGGACAATTCAGTCACTTCTATCAAGGTAAGGTTGGAAAAGGAAGTGGCAAAGAAAAAGGAATACAAACAAGAAGTTGAACGCCTAAAAGAGTATATTCAACATTTAACCAAGCCTCTTGATCAAGCTAGCTCAGCGGTTCCCCCATTGATGAACTCTTCCCAAGAGACTTTTGAAGAAGAGAGGACCACAACCAAAGACACCAAAGAGTGGATAATCAACAAAAGCGAAGAAGCGTCTGTATTTGTAGAGAAACTGATGTTGGCATATGGGCAAACTTCCTCTTTGCTTTCAAGGATTGTAGCTTTGGCAGAAGCGTAGGACAACGCTCAAGATATCCAAGATAGAATTATTCCATGTCTCAAAGTGCTGAAAGGAGTTCCGAAGCAGGAACTAGTCGATGGAAAGGTTATTGCAGCAAGCGTTGTGTATGATTTCAATAGCTGGTACTGGGTGCTAATTGCGCGGAATGAAGTCTTAGAGAAGGTGAAGGCTGATACTATTAGAGCTGAGGAGCGGACAAAGGAAATTCAGACCAAGATTCTACTTGTGGCTGCAGATGCACTTGAGAAAGACATTGTTCGAGAAAATGACATACAGCTTGAAAATTTGAGGCATAGAGTTCGAGAAATTTTCTTCGCCACCACTGGGCCAATCCTTAAGCAAAATTTGAATAAGGCAGCCAATTTCTTGTCCATATGACATGCCTTCCAACGACAAGAGTCAGAGTGGGAAATTGCTTTCGCAGAATGTGCAGATGATTTGGACATATTGGAATACAAGGTCAATATGCTGCCACTTGTCACGATGGAGGAGGTCAACACAATAGTGTCTAGATTCATCCAATACAATGCCACTAAGGAGGATAAGGATGCGCCCCCTCAAAGATAGCTCCTCACACCACTTCACTCACTGATTACTGATTGTTATTCTGGGAAACCCTAGTTAGGGTTACTTTGTTTTAATCTTTGTCGTTGATCTTGGATCAATCTTAGCCGTTTATTTCATTTCCAAAACTCTATATAAACTCTCATTCTCTCATTTCATTGTATGGGAGAGAGTCTTATGAAATTGTTGTTCATAGCTACTTTGAGAATAAATGATTTGCTTTGAACCCTTCTATTGTCAAGTGGTTGCATGGTTACATATTCTCCTTCCACCTAGAATAGATTAAAGTAGTACTTGATTTGAATGCATGTTAGATGAATGATAGATTGATAGTATAGATTGGTGAAACTTTCGCTCATACTTTCTTTGAATGGATGATTTTCGTTCAATGCGTAAAGTTAGACTAAGCTTACAATGTGGATGCTTTAATGCTTACTTTGAGTAATATTGTTCTCTTGATGGTATCATTCATGGTAAAGAAACCTTAAGCACAAATCCTAGAAGATTGCACTTGCTTTGTGTAGTTGTCGTTAGCGTGGCAAAGCAAAGTATTGTTCTTAGTTTCACTCAATTCGTACCGTCTCTTGATTTCATAGGAATAGTATAGGACTTCTGAACCTTTATCCCTTTTTCCTTTTTTTAAAAAAAAATTGAAAATCCCAAAAAGAAATAGAGCATTCAATGTCAAACCCACCTAAGTCCTCACTTATGAGTAATTTGTCAAACATAAGTCCCTTTGTGTTACCAGCATATCACAACGCCCATTGAGCTTATCCATACGTCAAGACCTGACTGAAGAACATTGGAATTGCCATATGATCTTTTTGCAATCTTAGCATACATAGTAGTTTTTCAAGAGAGGATAGAGCGTCTTTGGACTCTTTATTCTAACGTGTTCGGTGTGTCACAAAACGCACATCAACACTACTGAAATAGAGCTACTAACCATTGGTTTTATTAAAGATGTCAAGTTGCTGCTGTCTCATGTGCAATTTGAGTTGCTAAGCATCACCACCTCTTCAAGGCTAACAAAGAACATAGTTTATGCTACATATTTGCAGCCTAATGAGAGTACCATTAAAAAATGCATGGGATGCAATGAGAAACTTTGCTCCTATGCTGTTGTTGCAGCTTCTATTTGGAATAAAGTTACAATTTATATTCTACTTTCACAATTGCACCTATACAAAACTTTTCATATATAGTCAGTTTTCATGTCAAAACACTGATAATTTCTCATCCAATTAGACATTATGGAATCCTCTCTCCCATGTTCATTGATGTTTTTAAAGCCCTAATCGATGTCATTGCATAGCCAACAAAAGACACTTTCCAACACATCAAATGAAACAAAGATCAAAGTTCAGACGCAAGAAAAAAAAGTAAAGATTTGTCGAAGGAAAGGAAAAGTGGTGAGAGACAACTACAGCATAGGCACCTTTGTACAAATTGCCTAGAAGATCAAAAGTCACAAAAGTGACAAGAGATGACTAAAGCATGCGCTTGTGTACAATTGACACTAAATTTCAAAAGTGGTACACACAACTCAAACAAGCCACTTGTGTACAATCTGCCCAAAATGTCAAAAGTGGAAAACACAACTCAAATGAATCACTTGTGTATAATTTGTCCAAAATTTCAAAAGTGGCAAACACAAATCAAACAAGTCGCTTGTGTACAATTTGTCCAAAATTTCAAAAGTGGCAAACACAACTCAAACAAGTTGCTTGTGTTCAATGTGTCCAAAATTTCAAAAGTGGCAAACACAACTCGAACAAGACACTTCTATACAATTTTCCCAACATTCCAAAAATGACAATAGTTCGTGTGGCAAGCCAAAAAATGTGTTTTCTGTTGTGTTACATGGAGATACACCCCCACCCCTCAAAGACGTCCCCATCCCCTAACACGTTTCAGGGACAACAAGACATTAGGGGACATCCCTGTATAATTTGTCCAAAATTTCAAAAGTGGCAAACATAAATCAAACAAGTCGCTTGTGTACAATTTGTCCAAAATTTCAAAAGTGGCAAACACAACTCAAACAAGTCACTTGTGTTCAATGTGTCCAAAATTTCAAAAGTGGCAAACACAACTCAAACAAGATACTTCTATACAATTTTCCCAACATTCCAAAAACGACAATAGTTGGTGTGGCAAGCCAAAAAATGTGTTTTCTGTTGTGTTACATGGAGATACAACCCCACCCCTCAAAGATGTCCCCGTCCCCTAACACGTTACAGGGACAACAAGACATGAGGGGACATCCCCTAGCCATCCCTCCCAAATAAGAAATTTCAAAAACATGTTGGAAACAAATCTCTATAATTGAGGATGGTTGGAAATGCATCTCTATAATTAGGAATGGTTGGAAACACATCTCTATAAATAGGAATAGCACAAAACACATAGGGATGCATGGTTGTTCGATGGCCACAAGAAAAATATAAAACAAAATGAATGATTTGAAGTTTTCAATTGTTCTTTTGTATACTAGGGAAAATAAGGGGTGCAGAAGGGTTTGTGTTATATCCACACCTTTTATTTGCCCTAATATACAAGAAAACAATTGAGAACTTCAAAACATTCATTATGTTATATATTTTTATCGCCATTGACTATGTACTGGAGGTTGTGTGCCATTCCTACTGGAGACATCATTGATCAATATTACACTTACAAGGACAAGGGTTTAAGTGGTGGGGTGCCTCTCCATGTAACATAGCTGAATATTAGAAAGAAGTTAAAAACTTAGAACTGAAATATTTAAATAAGACATCAACTGGCTCAGCAACAACAATTGCATCAAGGTAGGTCATTTTGACTAGTTTGTTTTTTTATTTTAATTTTTTTTAGTTTATTGGTGAGAGTTTGTAATTAGTTTTAAAACGTTTTGGTTTCAATCTGTTGTTACACAAAAACACAACAAAATGAACACTAGCAACAATGATGACAATATGAATGTGAATGAGATGGGCAGTGAAGACGTTAGAAGTTGAAGTGAACAAAATGGATCATTCTTCTCATTTCGAAAATCCAAACACAAGTTCTATTGGAGCTCCACAAGACTGTTTTGGCCCTTCATCTTCTCTTCAAAATTTTGAAAAATGCCCTTTCAAACCCAAAAAGCCCTTGCTGCAATTTTCCACCAATTTAAGCATTGATAGGGATAAAAATACAAGGGACCACAAGCATTAGTTATGTTTCTAGCACTTATTATCATGGGAGCTATAGTAGGGTTACACACCATTTATTGGGTAAAAGTGAGGATGGGGTTAGAATTTGTAAAGATATAACATTGGAAGAATAGGTTGAAATGGTGAAGTTGGTTGGGGAGAGTGAGGAAAAAAATACTACCACTACTAAGAGTAAGAAATGTTCATCCAAAACATTGAAATATATTGATGACTATTCCAATGTACCAATTGGAGAAAGATATGATAAAGGGAAAAGGAAGCCCACTTCTACTAAAGGTGAGAAAAATACAATGGTAGGGTTAATGAATTTGCAAAAACGTGACCAAGTCAACAATTTAGTGACCAAGTTTTTTATGTCCATACCATCCCATTTCATTTGGCAAAGTCTCCTTATTTCAAATGAATGTTGAGAGATGCAATAGTAGTTGGACCCTCTTATGTTCCCCCTAGAGAACACAAATTGCATACCTCCTTCCTCGACAAACAAAATTCAAAAGTCAACATATTGATAGAGGAGATGAGACAAACATGGATGAAGACCAGTTGTTCCATTGTCATAGATGGGTGGACTAATATTTCAACATTAATCACTCATTAATGTTGTTGTTACATGTCCTGCTAGTTCATACTTTCTTAGAGCTATTGATTGCCCTGGTTAATGTAAGGATGTTGATTACCAGTTTGCCCTTTCAAAGGAGGCCATGAAGGAGGTTGAGTCTTCTAATATTGTGCAAGTTGTAACAAATCGGGCTCATGTTCGTAAGTTAATTGGTTTGATGGTTGAAAGAGATTACAAGCATATTTTTTGGACTCCATGCAATATAAATGCTTTGAACAATGATTTGAAAGACATTGGCATAAATAAATTGGGTGAAGATAGTAGTGGTTGAAACTGTTAATGTTATAGCAGCTTCGGTAGCTCCTTCCAGCTCAGCTTCTTCGTGTAAAATAAATTTGAATGATAGCCATAGGCTATTCAAATTATATTTATTATTGTTATTATTCTTATGGGCCGACATAAAAGCATTTGATGCTTATCTTATTAGAAGAGATGTTATTGAGGCCGACCTAATTTACATTCTTTATGAATATATATCTGGCCGACTTCCTTTGTGTCATGAAAATAACATCTTATCTTGGCCCGACATTATGAGATGAGGAGGTGCGACCTCCCTAACCTGTTTATATACACCTTGACTCGCCTATTGTAAGGGCCAGTAGAGTTCGGTTATTTCTGCTCTGTATCTTCAAGGGAGAATATATCTTCAGGTGCGAATATATTAAGTGAAGAGCGGAAAATATATACAGCACTATGACTTTAATCAGTGCGAACTTTATGAAGTGTGAAGATCATACAGTTCGAAGACCTTCCAGTGCAAAACTTCATGACAGTGCGAACTCAGCTAATGACTATATGCGAATTTGTCTATGACTTAAGTCTGAACACAGCCGGTGGTAAAGTGCGAACTTGGGTGAGATCTCAATGCGAATTCACCAGTTCCTTAATATTATTCAGTGCGAATTCAAGGGAGAACATTCTCAGTGTTGTATGAATCCAAGATTGAAGAACATTCAGTGTTGTGTGAATTCAGTGCATGGTTTGAAGATCTTTCAGTGCAGATTGAGCATTATCAGATCTGTGTTCTGATATCTCCAGATGTGATCTAGAATTTGTTCTCTGTCATTCTTCATTACCTTATATCGGTCTTGTGTTAGACTTCATTGTTATTTGTAAAATTGCTTATGTTGCATCAATATAAGAGAGATCTTTGTTGCTGGGTTTTTTCTCCCTCAAGAGGAGGGTTTTCCCAGGGTATATGTTGTGTTATTATTGTCTGATTTCGAATGATTTTCTGTGCATTAAATCTGATCATCTAAAATCAACATGGTATCAGAGCCAGGTTTATGGAAAGATCCGATCAGATCTTGAAATGCAATTCGAAGTCAGATCTAGTGCATTCTACTTGAGCCAATAGAGTATTTCCGTGCGGGGTGCAGTCTTTGGTCTTTCCATTTCAGAAAAAGTCCAGTGTTGTCATCTACGAAAAGAGCACATCAATCTTGGCTCTCTTCATGAGTTTACTAGAGTCGTACTGCTAGCAATCTGAGATCAGATGATTCCAAGAGAGTTATATAATGCTGCGATCTCACCTTTCGGGATCTGTTGAAGAGATCTAAAAGCACATGATTATGGAAGGTTCTGAAGTAGTCATGTATTCTGAGAGAATTCTATGATCTGGAATGGACGTCAATGGTCTTCACAACCTTGCAGTCAAGAGCTCAACTATGTCAGATCGTGCTGACAAGGGTTGATGTTTGAAATCAAATGGCTGCAATCAAATAGAGATAAGTATTTGGTTCTTTTTTGTTGTTTATATTCTTTTATGTGAATCTCAGTCTGCTAAGTTGTGCAGATCTGATAAAGTTTTCGAGTGATGACCCCATCTATCTCTAACACTTTGGATATTGCTAGTAAGCATGTTGCATAACCTAGTGGATTGCAGTCGGAAACGGAGTGCATTTTAAATTTGAGCAGTCATGGGCCTTGTTCAAATTTAACCTTGCCATGAGTCTGTGCTCAAGTCATGAAGGCTGTGGATTGATCTGAGTATAAGAACAGCATGCTGTGTTGCTTTCTTCAAGAACGTTAAAGAAGATAAGTATTCTGTGTTTTATTGAAATCACCTTTCTAGTTTGAAGATCAGTCACTTCATTTAGTTGGATCTTAGGAAGGTGTTAGTGATTTCTCTTGAGTTGTGATCTCTAGCACAGATCCTTTGAAGATTTCAAATTATTTTGAATTGTTTCATGCTAATCTTGTAGATCTCTGACTGTGACTTTGAGATGGAAAAGAGAATTGCATTTTCGATTGTGATAGGTTGATCACATCGATATCATTCTCAAATGCATGAACTGTGTTAGAGCCTTGAACTCTTGGAGAGAGTTGGTTCTACATGCTAACCGCTTAATGCATTCAAGAAATCTGTAGTTGTGCAGATTATTCTTTTGTTGTGCTGAGTTTGGCACCCTCGAGAGGAGTAAAAGATGAACAAAAGAGTCATACCAGAAATTATATAAAGATAAGTTTCTTTATCCCTCTAGTTTGATCTTTTGATATACTTCTCCTTCAGGTTGATTTATTCATGTTCTAACATTGTGCATAAATTCTTATGTATTCATGTTATAACCTGTGATTGTAAACTTTGTATGATTCCAGTTTTGTTATTTCTTTGGGTAACTATAAACTGTTAAGTAATCTCTCTCTAAAATGCTTGCAGGAGCAAGAAGGTGATGAGAAATTGCTTAATGATGAAAAGCTTGAGGCATCTTGTGAGGAAGTCATGCCAACCAAAGAAATAATCAAGCAGCCTTGGGACTGAGCTGATGGCCAGAGGGAGCGAACTTCCAGAAGTCTTCTTTGCAATCTTTGGAGCAAGGATCAAGAGGGAGTCTTGTAACTCACCGAGAAGAAGTGAAGATTGTTGTATTGAAAGGCCAGGTGCTAAACCCTTAGAGGATCCCTTCAGTTGCTGAGATCAGATTTGCTCAAGATTGCCTTCTGGATTTGCCATTGGTAGCTCCGCAAACCTATTCAGAATAGTGAGATCTGAGATGAGGTTGATAAGGACTATTCTGAACTCTCTTCAGTACCAAGGTGTGCACTGGAAAACATTTATCTAAGTCAAAGTGTTGCAGTCAATCTTGGACGAAGAGGTCAGAAGGTTGATGCAAGTGCCTGAAGATTTAGAGGGAGCCCGCTGAGCCTGAAGAAGATGGTAATCTTGTTGCAGCTAGTTCAGATTTGGTGGATCCTATGTTGTACAGACAGCTGATTGGATTCTTGATGTATCTAGTTATCACTAGACCTGATATTTGCTATGCAGTGAGTGCACTTAGCCAGGTTATGTGTGATCCGAGGCAGATACATCTTGTTGCAACTAAACATATCCTGAGATACTTGCATGGCATAGTTGGATATGGATTGAAGTATACTTCAGATGCAGATTTGGAGTTACTTGTTTTCACTGATTCTGATCGGGCAGGTTGTGTCTCAGATCGGAAGAGCACCTCTGGCTATTGCTTCAGTTTAGGTTCTGCCATGATTTCCTGGTGCAGCAGGAAGCAGTCCTCTATAGCATTGAGTACAGCAGAGGCTGAGTACATTACAGCTTGCATGACAACTCGGGAAGCAGTATGGCTTCGTAAGCTCCTTGCAGGATTATTCGGACAATCAAAGGAGCCTACCATTACTCTTTGTGATAATCAGAGTTGTGTGAGGCCTTCTGTCAATCCTGTGGTTCATGACAGATCCAAGCATATTGAGATCAAGTACCACTATATCAGAGATATGGTACTGCGGAAGGCTATACAGTTGAGGTACATTAGCACTGATGAGCAGACGGCAGATATTCTCACCAAGCCTCTCGCCAGGATAAAGTTTGTATACTTTCAAGACAAGCTTGGTATGGTGGAGAATCCAGCCTTGACTGAGTATGAGTCTCAGTATCAGTGAGCCTTGTTTAATGAGTTCTTCTCTGTGAGAGAAGTTCGAGGTGAAATCCCTTGTTAATGCATTTTCTTCTGTGACGGAAGAAATTGAGGTGAAAGCCCTTGTTTCCACCCTCTGAGAGAGTCATGGTGGATGTCATGTGTGCGACTCCATGACATATCTTGTACTTGTGTTTCACCCTCTGGGAGAGCCATGGTGAAAGTCACATTGAGGTGACAACATCACGCAAGTGATGAAGACTTGTACTTACTATTGCATC
Source organism: Sequoia sempervirens (assembly GCA_007258455.2). Taxonomy (NCBI): domain Eukaryota; kingdom Viridiplantae; phylum Streptophyta; class Pinopsida; order Cupressales; family Cupressaceae; genus Sequoia; species Sequoia sempervirens. The sequence continues at coordinate 119,455,560 of VDFB02000363.1, read as the reverse complement.
TTCTTCTGTGACGGAAGAATTTGAGGTGAAAGCCCTCGTTTCCACCCTCTGAGCTAAGTCATGGTGGATGTCATGTGTGTGACTCCATGACAACATCACATGAGAGAGTCTGTGATGATCTTTCAGTACTTGTTTTTTCACCCTCTGGGAGAGCCATGGTGAAAGTCACGTTGAGGTGACACCATCACGCAAGTGATGAACACTAGTACTTAACCATGTGATGGTTGATATCACATTGAGGTGATATATCTCTCTTTATATCTGATTGCAGGCAACAGTAGCAGATGAACTTCATGTGGAGATAATTTGCAGCTGGAAGTTCTCTCCCTAGCTGAGAGGGAGTGTTAATGTTATAGCAGCTTCGATAGCTCCTTCCAGCTCAGCTTCTTCGTGTAAAATAAATTTGAATGATAGCCATAGGCTATTCAAATTATATTTATTATTGTTATTATTCTTATGGGCTGACATAAAAGCATTTGATGCTTATCTTATTAGAAGAGATGTTATTGAGGCCGACCTAATTTACATGCTTTATGAATATATATCTGGCCGACTTCCTTTGTGTCATGAAAATAACATCTTATCTTGGCCCGACATTATGAGATGAGGAGGTGCGACCTCCCTAACCTGTTTATATACACCTTGACTCGCCTATTGTAAGGGCCAGTAGAGTTCGGTTATTTCTGCTCTGTATCTTCAAGGGAGAATATATCTTCAGGTGCGAATATATTAAGTGAAGAGCGGAAAATATATACAGCGCTATGACTTTAATCAGTGCGAACTTTATGAAGTGTGAAGATCATACAGTTCAAAGACCTTCCAGTGCAAAACTTCATGACAGTGCGAACTCAGCTGATGACTATATGCGAATTTGTCTATGACTTAAGTCTGAACACAGCCGGTGGTAAAGTGCGAACTTGGGTGAGATCTCAATGCGAATTCACCAGTTCCTTAATATTATTCAGTGCGAATTCAAGGGAGAACATTCTCAGTGTTATATGAATCCAAGATTGAAGAACATTCAGTGTTGTGTGAATTCAGTGCATGGTTTGAAGATCTTTCAGTGCAGATTGAGCATTATCAGATCTGTGTTCTGATATCTCCAGATGTGATCTAGAATTTGTTCTCTGTCATTCTTCATTACCTTATATCGGTCTTGTGTTAGACTTCATTGTTATTTGTAAAATTGCTTCTGTTGCATCAATATAAGAGAGATCTTTGTTGCTGGGTTTTTTCTCCCTCAAGAGGAGGGTTTTCCCAGGGTATATGCTGTGTTATTATTGTCTGATTTCGAATGATTTTCTGTGCATTAAATCTGATCATCTAAAATCAACAGAAACTAGAGACATACAAATGTTTGTATGTAACCATTACATTTCACTTGCATTATTCCAATCTTATTCAAAGAAAGAATTCCTCAAAACAATTGAGACTAGATATGCTAGCTATTTTATTTTGTTGGAGAGAATGTTGGAGGTGCAAGATGCTTTACAATCCATGGTGATTTGTGGAGAGTGAAAAAAGTGGGCTCAATCAAAGATAAAGGGAAGAAGGTGAGAAAGGGTGCTTAATGACACTTGGTGGTCCAATATCAAGTAAGAAATTTTTATTTATAATTAATATATTTCTACTTTGTTCTTATTTTTAAATTTTAATTTACATTATTAATTGTGTTAATGTCTTATGATTTTTAAATGTTGTTTGCGAATATATTTGCTCTATCATATCTCCTATTGTGGGGTGATAAGGTATGCAAATACAAACTCACTTATTGGAGAGATTTGTAAGACTTTTGATAACATGCTTGATCAAGTGAGGCAAGCAATTTGTGACAAGAATCCTAGATGACAATTCTATGTGGAGCATATCACACCTATCATCACAAAGAGGTGGAACACAATGAACACCCCTCTTCATATGGCTTCCTATTCTCTTAATCCCAAGTGGTTTGCACCTAGACTTGGCCAAATTCTTTCTTTTGAAGGTGATGAGGTAATGGAGGGATTTATGAAGACCCTCCTTTAGATGTATAGTAGTGAGAAGGTATTAAAGTATTATTGTAATATTTAATGGTCATCTTCGTTGTTAGTTAGTCTTTAGTTAGCTTTCAATTAACTTTGTTTGCTTCAGTTAGTTTTCAGTAACTTTTTGTTTTTTGCTTTAGTTCTCTTTAGTTCACGACTATTTCTTTTTAGAAACATCGTCCTATATTTTATTATTTAGAGTATTCCTCTCCTTGTTAATAAGGAATAACGAATAAATTATCATTTCATGGTATCAGAGCATAGTTTAATTTTTTTGGCGAATTCTTTGCAATAAAAATTTGTGTTTTCCTAAAAAAATTGGAAAATTTCTTAGATGTTTTTGTTCAATTTTTTTTTAAAAATTGAAGGTTTTTCTCTACTATTAAAAATCGCAAGGATTTTTTTCTAAAAATCACAAGCTGAAGTTTAATTGGCAGGATTTTTTGAACGTTCCTAACTGAGTCCGTGGCTCCTAAGCTGCACGTTCTAACGGATTTTCATAAAAATGTGTGCCTTTTTCTGCCATTCCCTAGGGTTTATGCATTCTACAACTAGGGTTTGAAGATTTGCAAAGTTTTTGAAAAAAAATTCTAAAAAAATTTTGTTGTTTCTGCTAAAAATTTCGGCTAGGGTTTGCAGACTGAAATTCATGAGCCACTTTTCTGATGTACTTTTGGTGGTTTTTTGGTAAAAATTGTGGTTTTGTGAAGAGTTTTTGAAAAAAAAATTCTAAAAAACATTTGCTGGTCTACCATCTGAGGTTTTTTTGATAGATTTTTTCTTGAAAAAATTTGTTCCTTTTCTACTACCTAAGGCGAAGCTTGAGTTTTTTTCTCAATTTTTGGACAAATTGTGGGTTTTTGGGCCCCTGACGATTTTTTTTAAATCGTGAGAGTTGTGCTAGCTGATCGCCTTGGGATCTATGCTAGCTGATCACCAACTTTTACCTCATTTTTTTGTGCTTTTGGAAAATGGTAGGGATGGCGTCTTTGACCAACGTCATGTTGGAAAGTACCAAGAGGTTTAATGGGAAAAACTACAACACGTGGAAGCAAAGGATGCTTATCATCTTTGAGTATCGATGTCTGGATTCACTTATTCTAGGTACAGAAGCTTGTCCCACTACTACAGATAAGGATCAAGACAAGGATGATGGAAGTAATCGGGAAGCAATTATGCTTCTCAAGTTGTTTGTCACCGATGAGATGTTACCAGAAATACCATCTGGTAAGTCTGTTGTGGAGATCTAGAAACATTTGAAAGATCTTCATGAGACCTCAAACAAGGGCAAGGCGTTCTTCCCGAAAAATATGTTGCTTTCCATTATGATGGATGACAAAGTGTCTTTGCAAAACCATCTGATGAAGATCAAAGACATTCGTGATCAACTAGAGGCCATTGGTCAAAAGATGGAAGAGGAGGATATGGTGGTGATCACGTTGAAAAGCTTGCCACGATCCTACGAGCACTTCATCGAAACTCTCAACATTACCTCCACCAATGTTGACCTGAAGTTTGATGAGTTGTGCAACAAGCTCTTGCAGCAGGATAGGTGGAGGAAGCAATTTGGCAGCAGCAACGAGACTCCCAATGTTGAACAAGCATTTACTACCAAAGATGGCAAAGGCAAGTCCACTCAACAGAAAGGACAAGGCAAATCGAAGGAAGGCTCCAAGAATTCTTTCACATGCCATTACTACGGTAAGATTGGTCATATGTCGAAGCACTATAGGAAGCGATTGGTTGATCAAAAGTCCAACCAGGAAGGGTCTCAACATAAGGCTCAAGTTGCAAAGCATACTGAGCAAAAGGAGCCTTGCCTATTATGCATTCATGGCCAAAAGACCATCAGATTATACGTAGACTTAGTTTAGTTAGTAGAATGCCCATTAAGGGAGGGTATTAAAGTATTATTGTAATATTTAATGGTCATCTTAGTTGTTAGTTAGTCGTTAGTTAGCTTTCAATTAATTTTGTTTGCTTCAGTTAAATTTTGTTTGCTTCAGTTAGTTTTTAGTGACTTCTTATTTTCTGCTTTAGTTCTCTTTATTAATGTTTATCAGCGTCGGTTGATCCTTCCAGCTCATGCCATTTGAGAAAGTATTAAACTGAATATAGCCGTCGGCTATTCATTTAATACACATTATTTCATGTCTTATTTTTGGGCCGACATAAAAGAAAACATTTGATGCGTATCTTATTAAAAGAAATACAATTGAGGCCGACTTTTGTTGAGACCAACTTGAAGGGTCTTAAAGGATGTGTATTTATATTCCTTCGTCCATTCATCATCGACACCAGGCAGATCCTCCACAGTTCGTTACACTCAAAAAGTTCGATGCTTGTTCATGATGAAAGTGAGTGCGAATTCAGCTGTTGAACAGATGCGAACATATTCATAATTCAAATGCGAACACTTTAAGGAAGCTCAAATCCACTTCTATTAATGGCGAACAGGTTCTAGTTGCACACAAGAGTCTACATACCATCCTCATCGACTTGTACTCCTGTCAAGGTGCGGAACTAAGCTACAGTTTAGTGTGAATTCCCCTGAGATCTGAGAGCGCATTTTCTGATTCAGTGATCTCATATAAGTGCGATCAGGTTTCAGATTTAATTGAGAACTTACCAGATCTGATCTGGAGTGTGTTATCAAAGCTTGAGAATTGAAGTCTTCAGCACTACGCAAACACTATCAGATTTGCATCAGGTGTGATCTAGAGCTTGACATTTGTTGTTGGTCTTGTGTTAAGACCTCATTGTATTTTTGTAAATCTACTACTGTTGAATCAAATAATAAGAGAGATCTTTGTTGCTGGGTTTTTCTCCCTCAAGAGGAGGGTTTTCCCAGGGTACATGCTGTGTCATCTTGTCTATTTCTGCTTTAATGTTCTGTGCATTTACTTCTGATCACATAATTTAACACTCTTTAGTTCATGACTGTTTCTTTTTAGAAACTCGTCTTGTATTTTATTATTTAAAGGAGTATTTCCTCTCCTTGTTAATAACATATAACGAATTATCATTTCAAAAGGAAACTATATTTTGAGAGCAATGGCTTCAATTTTTCGATCTTCAAGGTCCTATATTCAACAAACTACAGGCTAGGATGAATAGAGCCACTATTGCACGAAAAAAAGCCCATTGGATGGTGGAAATTTCATGGGAAGAACACTTTGAAGTTGAAACAACTTGTTCATCTCCTCTTGCAGATTGCTAGTTCCTTTGCTACAAAGAGGAATTGGTTGACCTATGGCTTCATCCGCTCAATCAAAAGAATAGGCTTACCTCTAAAAAAACAAAAAAGCTAGTTGCAGTTCATACTTCATAGTGCCTCGAGACTTTAGTATCAACAAACTATTGAGAATCAACAGACTGTTAGGATGTTAATCCTAAACATGTTAGGCAGATTGACCAAGAGGAAGTGCAACCAAGATTGATCAGGTTTCCATTGGACAAACCACAACTTCAGCCATAGAATGACACGAATAGCTTTGAGTCTTTTGATATTGATAGCCCAAATGACGCATAGTTGTATTTTGAAGTTTGAGAATTTGGGTTTTAACTTTAATTTTAATTTCTAAACTTTAAAATTTGAACAATCAAATACTGTTATTATATAATATACTACTGTTATACTATTGTCATGATTAAACGGTTTTTATACTACTGAAATACTGCTGTTATACTGCTGTCATGATTAAATTTCTGTTGATTGACTTGTAGAAATCTCTCTCTCTCTCTCTCTCTCTCTCTCTCTCTCTCTCTCTTTATATATATATATTGCCATCCCAAAAGAATGGCCCTCAAACTTGTAGTTGTGGGAGTTCTCACTCTTTCTCACCTCCAGATCGATTGAATTTGGTTACTTAATTAATCAGCCCGCTACCGTTAGAATAGTAGGGGGCTTCATTGGATTGTTCGAGCTACTGGGGGTGAGGACAGGTTCCAGCTACCGGAGAGGATGGAGTGTTCTCTCATTAGTCCCTACCCTAGGAAGGTGATTAGTCAGGAAGGTTAGTTCAACCGGCAACTAGTTCGTTCAACTGGCAGTGATCAGATTAAATGCACAGAAAATTAATTCAAAATCAGACACAATAACACAGCAGATACCCTGGGAAAACCCTCCTCTTGAGGGAGAAAAACCCAGCAACAATATATCACTTATATATTGAATATCAACAACAATGATCTCCTTACAAGAGGTTAATTTGCAGACCAGAATATATGCACCAGATATGATGCAACACAGATATACAAAGAGAAAATTCGCTGATAGAGAAACTCAGCCTTCAACTATGATCTGCATTTGTAAATAAACTCGCACTTGATGATCTCAACTTGTGACAAATATACTTGAATGGAATGAATGATCAACAAAGAGAGAAACATCGAATATATATACAATATGGAAAGGTTGTCACTCTTCAAATCAAGTCGGCTATCATAGAGGAAGATGCCTCTTCATTAAGTCATATCCAATGAGCAAGAAGTCGGCCACATAAGGAATCGCGCCATTTCAAGGTCGGTTTGATAACCAATGTATTCCTTTATTGAACGTGCCTCTTCATTAATCAACATGTCGGCCTAAACAATTGCAACTTAACAATAAATCGTGCCTCTTGAGTGAATCGATGTCTCAATAAATTAAATAGCTCTAAGCTACGATTTAATTTATTAATATGAAGCAAAGGAGATCGCTGGAAGAATATGACCGACGCTGTCATTAACATCAACAAAACTGCCGTGCCCCCATCCCTATTCCCAAAATGCCATGGAACACAAGTTTTTGGCCTAAAAAGTTTGAAAGTGACATATTACCTAAAAAATTCCTATTTTGGTCTAAAATTCAAACAAAAAAAAAAAAAAATATGCCATAAAAGTAGGGGCATCATTTTTGTTGACAGAAAATATGTTCTCTTCATAAAATAAAAACAATCATCTAAGTTCTTGAGATACGAAAAGGGTTTCTTTGATATAATTTGTATCAAACATCCCTACAAGTTTTCAGCCCAATCCAACAAGTAGCTTTTCTAAAACAAATAAAATGCCAAATTTCAAGGTTTCAAATTGAGGTGTCTAGGTACAAGAACCATGTTACAAAGCCAAAAGCATTAGAAGAACTAAAAGGGCCTGTGGATGTTTCAAACTGGCTAAGTTCTGTTGCTATTTTAGGTATCTTCTCCTAGAAGGTTTATTGTAAGACTTAATATTATAAGTTAAAATTTATTTAAATATTTTTTTATTTTAGATGATCTGTTTCAAATAATTTTAAAGTTAGTTTGCTTTGTGTGCAAGCATTTTATTTTCAACATAGAACTTCAGTAGTTTGATTTTGTATTTATCTTGAATAAGTTCTATTGCATGAGCATGCAAACTTTAAAAACGTTTATAAATAAGTGCTTTATGAACTTAGAAAAACGAAGAGTAATTCTATGTCTACTTGCTGCTGAAATTGTTGTTCAAGCTAGGTTGTTATTTTGAGTATGTGATTTTTTGAGTTGAATCGAGTTTAATTATTATTGCATGCTTTGTATTGCAATCTCTATTAGTTTGAATATTTGCAGCTTTATATGCAAATCTCTGGCATTTAACTCAGTATCTTGTGTCCATCTCCAATTCAATTCTTGTGTGTACTCATTCTTTTTGGCCTTTGCTCTTAGCAAAATTGCATGAGTGTGTGTTAGCTCTTATTGATTAGGTCACTAGCATCAAATCAAAAGATAATAAAATTTTCCATCTTGTCTATAATTTAGAGTTCTACGGTTTTAGTTTTAAGTTTTTATCACAAGGAAGCTTCCCATTCTAATTTGATGAAAGATTCATCCTTAAATGTTCCATTTTGTGCTTCCTCAAAGGGGCAAAATAAAATGCTACACTTGCAATCTCTCATATCTTGTTAGTCATGCTGCTTAATATGATACTATTTATTGAAATGTCTTGTGTACATGCCAAAAGGAACATGTCATGATATCAGCACTCTAGCAAGGGAAATGATCAGAATTAAGGCTCAGGAACATTTATGACCAGAGATCTACTTACAAATAGCAATCATGACCTCACAAAAATGTTAAATAAATAGAACACATAAATTAAACTAGAGGATACAATATCTAAAATGTAACTTACATAACAAAGCAAAAGCCACATGGAGTTTTTGTATTTTTATCCAATCCCATTATTATTTTCCTGATTTCTCCAACCCGAGAGAAGAGCTCATAGATTTGCTCTTCGGTGGTATAAAAAGAAAGATTCCCAATATAAACAGTTGAAGAAGTGCGAAGTGCATGCTCAAATTCATCTTGTGTTCCATTAAATCTTCGATCTCTGTACGCAGAAAGCTGGTTTGGGTCCTACAATATGTAAGAAAATTTAGCAAATTCACATATCAAAATAATCGTCTCCTTAAATGTTCAAATTTTACAATGAGAAACCAGAGATTTAAAAAATTAATATATGAATTTACTCCATCATGATACACAAATAAGGCCAACAAAAAAAAAAAACTAATCACTTATTGGATTTGGCAAGTTTAAAAGAAATGCAAACGGAAAAACCTCCCTCCAGAAAAACAGTTTTCAAGTATTGACTTCATTAAAACAGCATGATTTTTTTTAATTTTGCATGCCCCTGTTAACTGACACATATTCAGCAGGCATTGCGACTTTACTTTGTTAAAGAAAATCAAAATACGTCTTATAGAAAAGCCAACCAAAAATCAGGTTTTGTGCATATTTGAATTCTGCTTCTTTCATGACTATACTTTAGTAACCATAACTAACCAAATTTAATTAAAAAGGGAGGAAACTACATACCTATGAAAAGGGGTAAATTTAGCTGACAAAGGCATTCTCAAGAAAGCATTTAACAGGTGCAATCCAAAGACAAAGGTGTAGATGAATTCTAAATTAAATACAAATGTATTTGCTCTCCATGAAGAAAAAGAACAGTATGATATGCTATCCGCTGGTTATTGTACAGGTTTAACATTATGGTCTGAAACCCAATGAAAATTGTTTAAAATATGTACTTGTGACTAGTTAGAAAAACAGAAATCAATTGTAGAGATGTAGGAAAGATTTAACTATTAGCTTGCCCATGATCAGAGGCAAAAAATGTGACATTAGATTGTGATTAGCCCTGCCGAATAGGAAATGGAAAGTATCAGGAAACATTTTCCCTGCTCCTGTTGGTCTGACCAGGGTTAACCCATGGTGACCTCCTAATATAGATAGGTTCCAGTGGTCAAGTATAGACAGGTATACAAATCAGCAACAAAATTATTAAATTCTAATACAGAACTGTGCTGGTTGAACCAACAGTATACCTAAAAAGGAGTAAACAGCATATCATAAACTAGAAGCAAATACAGAAAGAACATGAAGAGCAGGCATAAAACAAAGGGGCATAGAATAAATGTTTATGGAGCTGTGGAAGCAATGGACCAGAACAAGAAGCAAGACTTAAGAATCACAAAATAGAGAACATTTTCAAAGATACATAGATAAAAAATGAGGACCTTCTCCCTGAGGACTTGACCAAATAGTAGAAACAAGTTACAATCTTAAAACAAAAGCCATTTTTACATGCTTGGAATGGATGTACATAAAAATTCTCGATGGTCTGAAATGCAGCTTGGGTGGTGTCAAAAAGGAAATCAAAATGTATTATATGAAAAGAAATCAACCACAACTTAAACTCTGAATCCTAAATTGAAGAAGATTATGAAGATTCTTCAAAATAGAAAACATTTTCGAAGATACCTAGATAAAAAATGGTGATCTTCTCCCCAAGGACTTGACCAGGTAGTAGAAAAAAGATTCAATCTTAAACAAAAGCCATTTTTACATGCTTGTATTGGATGTGCATAAATGCTCAATGGTCTGAATGTAGCTTGGGTGGTATCAAAAAAGAAGACAAAGTGTATTATATGAAAAGAAAGCAACCACAACTTAAACTCTGAATCCTAAATTGAAGAAGAATATGAAGATTCTTCAAATAGCAGTGTTCAATAAAGTTGAAAACTTTGCACAATGTGACATCCGTGTATGTGAGGGTTCTCTAAACTCCATTGGAGAGAAGAACAACCCAAATTTGCAATAGGTTAACACAATAGTAGAAGGATTCAACATGCAACCAAACCAGGCCAAGTTCAACAATTTCATTGCCAGGTAAAAGAACAAACTCACAAACCCTCCTGTGACCCAAAGCACAGCAAGCTCTCAAAAATCCCATTCCTAGACCCCTTCAACATGGACAAAAAAAAATCTTCAAGTTAAATGCACACACCCAATGCAATTTAATGAGATGAATCCTCAGACATATCATTAATGTGAACATATGATTATACATGAATAGCATTAGAAAATTGGAAAGAGCAAGATAACGGTTATTCCTGCCTCCGCAGAAGCAAAACCTAATACTAATGGCATTGGAGAAGAAGTGTTGTGTTCCTCTTTGGCAAACGGAGGCAATGTATGGTTTCAGACAAGAGTGATGCAGCCTATGGACAGAAGGCAATGCTATTGGGAAATGATCTTCTGGACCGTTCTCTTCACAGAGCTCATACTCCGACAGCTCCTATAACCCCATGTAAACAAGGAAGCATGGGCACCTACAAAGTAGATGTAAATGTTGTAGGCAAGGACCATCCTAGGCATGCTAAGGTGCTGATTTACCCTTCAGCCATTCTCATTTCTCCTTCTAAGCAGCATGCAAAGGTTTGGGGTGCTCATCCTTCTCGGCAGCAGATTGTCCAGTGCAAAAGATGCTGAACAATGACTAAGCCTGGTAAGGAAGTACTTTGAGAAGAGGTAAAAATTTTGAAGAGAGGTTTGATTTGTAAATTTAGCTCTTTAAGCACAATTTTTTCTGCACCACATGCATGGATTACTAAAACCTCACTTGATAAACTCAAGGATTCTCTAGAAATCTATCCCAATGCTCACGGATTTTTTGTCTTGTTATACAAATCAAGTATAGATCTTTCATATCAGATAAGGCCCAAGGTATTGGGATAAACATATGCTGCTGACTAAGCCATGTACCATGTATTTAAACCAATGACAGAATACTTTCCTGTTATGCTGTTTTGGGTGCAATTACCATACTTTCCACTTCAATTCTCAGTTGATGTTTGCTTTCAGGGCATTGGAAATGTTTTGAGAAGATTTTTTACTCTAGAACCTAAAACTAATGACTTGATTCAATCTACATCTTACTCAGAATCAAGTGGAAATAGATATCTTGAAAGGTTTGCTAGATGAGATATGGCTTCAAGTTGAAGACTAAGTGTGGAAACAAGTCCTTTATTATGAAAATATAGCTTTCAGGTGTAGACAGCAATTCAAGGTTGTTCATATGACTGCAGATTGCCTGTTGATCAAACCAAACAATACAAAAGCGGCAACATGGTGGAAGGCTGTGTGCCTTTCCCACCTTGTGAAAAAGCCTACAACCATTCCCACTAAGGAAGCAAGTAAATCCCTGGTAAATGCATCTCTGAAAGAGGCAATGGCTGAAGGGAAGATGCAGAATGCTTATAAA